>JAXCGZ010022716.1:37500-60000 GCA_037179515.1 Halocaridina rubra | reverse complement strand
TTCTCTTGTCCCCCTAAAGGGAGAATTGGTCATTAACACAGAAGCTTAAATGACGCGCAGATTTAAAATAAATTTGAAACTATTACATTAACAAAATCAAAGATATTTGTATAATAACAATTAAAAAAGGTAATAAGATATGATTTAATATCGCAATTAGTCCCTATGCGAAATGGGGTGGACATACGTCAGATAGGGGGATTAAGGTTGGATGCCCTTCCTAACGCCCCGTGATAGGCTCGAAACGGCGTGAGTCGCTTCCCGACTCGCGCACTCCACCAGTGATCAACAGCGGCCCCCATAATACAGAAGATAACATTATTAAAAATCAATATACTAAGTACCTAAAGCTATTTTGTAGGAGCCAGAAATATGTTAGGTTAAGTTGGGTTAGACTTTGAGCTTAAAAGTCAAACTCAAATTCTAACCTAACCTAACTTGTCTTCGCTGTAGATAATAGACAGGTTCCATATATATATATATATATATATATATATATATATATATATATATATATATATATATATATATATATATATGTGTGTGTGTGTGTGTGTGTGTGTGTGTGTGTGTGTGTGTGTGTGTGTGTGTGTGTGTGTGTGTGTGAATAATTTTTACCCCGACCGGGACTTGAACCTAGGACACATAGTTACTGTGCCAAGGCACTTTGAACATTTAAACCTGTACCATAAATTCTTTTATTACGTTTCGTTGTTTCTTTTCACTCAATTTTATCATTAATATAGTGAGCTTCTGTTGAATTACAGAAAATGAGAACTCATAAATAATAAAGTGTTCATAGGTAGATAACTAATTGTTAAAATGAACACACACTGAACAAAAAACATATTAAATAAACATATAAGATGACATCATCATACCGAAGTTGAGAAGCCATGAAAACAATTATATCTAAATTGCATATTTTTAGGCTTCATGTATATATGCATATCACCAAATACCTTGAAAAAATTACACTATTTCAATTAAGTTGTCGTTTATGAAAGAGTCTGCCACGTACATATATGTACATATTTCATTTTTCACATACATAAATATATACAGGTTCTCTCTCTCTCTCTCTCTCTCTCTCTCAAATACCTTGAAAAAATTACACTATTTCAATAAAGTTGTTTATGAGAGCATTGACACTACATATATGTGCATATTTCATTTTTCACATACATAAATATATACAGGCTCTCTCTCTCTCTCGCCACCCAGCTTATACGACCATCAAAAAAATGCCGCGAGGTAATATGTACGAGGCGCCAATCCCCTGGCTCAAGTGGAGGACGGGGCGGCAACTTCTTTCTCTATTTGATTAGACTCAAACGGCGGCCCTGTTTTCCCCCAGTCATCCTACGCTCTCCACGTCTCTTCAAACCACCCCAAATTAGTTCATTTTTATCGCTTCCCATCCATTTAAATTTAATTCGTATATTAAAATTGTTGCACCCATTTTGTAAATTAATGTATTGGGTATATTTCCCAACGATACTATAAGCATCGGGTGCTAGAAAAGAAGAAGAAAAAAACGATAACTATCGATAGAGTGATATAAGATAAAGGGGGGACGTGTTTTGCTGATAAGTACAATATCTCTTTAATAAGAGTGGCTCAAGGTCTGATTAGACCATATTCCGAGTGGGCTAGAGGGATATATGGGGTAATAGGATATGGAGAGGGTGGGAAGAGGTATTTGAGTGGGCATAGGGTAGGGGATATTAAGTAGGGAACGGGGGGTTAGAATGATAGTGAGCGTCAAGGGTAAATTTTATGCCCATATTCGACGTAGGTTCGAGAAATTGACTTGGTTCAGTTTTAAATTCTTTTTAATTCCTACGTAAAGGTAAATAATGAATATATAAATGGGTAAATAAAAAAAAATACATAAATACACAACTATTTTTATATTTACATACGAAATAATAATAAAAAAAATATAAATACACAACTATTTTGCTATCTACGTACGAAATAATAGTAAAAAAAAATAAGTTCTGATATTATTTGCATACCAGTATGAAGGAATAATTTTCTCTCTCTCTCTCTCTCTCTCTCTCTCTCTCTCTCTCTCTCTCTCGTAAATTCAACCACACCCAAGAGTAACGGAGTTAAATTCTCGGTTAGAATTTTGTATAATTGTATTAACTAAGTTTCTGTATCAAATATCCAATGTAACTTGGAAATTTACTCTATTCATATTTATTTATTTATATAATATCTATTGCTATATCTTCTTAGTGAGCAACATCTACAATAAAAAGGAGTCGGCCGAGTCAAAGCACACATATTCACTAGCGGCCAACACACCTCGATCACTCCTCTCACCTCCTTGAAGATGACATATGAAATGAATTTACAACTGTCGTCTTCTAACTCCTGCTTATGACCATACTCATACAATTAAAAGGGGGTTGGCCGAGTCAAAGCACACATATTCACCAGCAGCCAACACACCACGATCACTCCTCTCACCTCCTTGAGTATGACAAAGGAAATGAAAATGTACGATTGTCGTCTTCTACCTCCTGTCATATCACCATACTCATACAATTAAAAGGGGTTGGCCGAGTCAAAGCACACATATTCACCAGCAGCCAACACACCTCGATCACTCCTCTCACGTCCTTGAGGATGACAAGGGAAATTAAATTTACAATTGTCGTCTTCTAACTCCTGCCATTTCACAGACTCAATTTTTATAGTTATATAAGCCTTCCCTTCATAGATGGAAAATGCGAAAATTGGTATTCCAAGTCCCTTGGCTCCTCCCCATTTAGAGGAGTTTTACGACGTGCAAGAAAGTGGGAAAAGGGGGAATCAAAGTCCCCTCGCTCCTTCCCATTTATTCTACTATGCGATACGCAGGAAAATATGAAGGTGGTACTTTGTCATCACCATAGATGGGTGGATATGTATTATAAAGGGAGGGAGAGAGAGAGAGAGAGAGAGAGAGAGAGAGAGAGAGAGAGAGAGAGAGAGAGAGAGAGAGAGAGAGAGAGCAAAAGTCTATTTTTTTATTTATTTTTAACTTACAAGCTGGAAAAAAAATTTATTTCATAATTTTGATAATTTTGTTCTTTGTTCATAAGCTTAGGTGAATCCAAGATAGATTTAATGGAAAATTAAACAAGTCCTTCGCAAGAAGGCAACCGTCCTAGCCCTTGGTAGAAAAGGGAGTCCGTGACGTAAAACCGGAACACATCAGTAAAATAGAACACAATTGTTAAATTACAAATAAATAAATAATTTGGTTAAAAGATAAACTACCGGAGGCAGAGGACGCTAAACTCATAACTGGGATAGATGTATTTTTTAAGTATTTTCGTAAATAGTAAGCACCGTTTAGCGTCACAAACAGTTACCATTCAGATGAGGGTGGACACACACTGGTTGGAGCTGGGGGATTAAACCTGCATACCCTTTGTAATACTTCCTGGTGGGATCGTAGCCGCGTTAGTCACTTCCCGACTAGCGCAATTTTGTGTATTTACGTAAATACTGGAGAAAAAAAAAAAAAAAAAAAAAAAAATATATATATATATATATATATATATATATATATATATATATATATATATATATATATATATATATATATATATATATATATATATATATAAATATATATATATATATATATATATATATATATATATATATATATATATATAAATATATATATATATATATATATATATATATATATATATATATATATATATATATATATATATATATATATATATATATATATATATATATATATATATATTAAGCGAATATATATGTCGTCTTCTAACTCCTGTTAAGTGTATTCGCTTGATTTTAGTAAATTTTGTATTTTCTTTTTGCTGAGGTTTAACATGTGAAATACTTAGAAATATTATTGAAAAATTAAAACTAAGCGAAAAAAATAACACTTGAATATTATTGACTTTTAGATCAACATGCTTGGAAAAAAAAATATATATATATATATATATATATATATTGCATAATACATTAAAATTTATTATATAACATATATATTATATATGTTACAAGCATTATATATAATATATAACATTTTATATCGTATATATATCACATTTAGCATACTGTATATCACATATTTTGTCTATGATAATCACACACACACACATATAATATATATATATATATATATATATATATATATATATATATATATATATATATATATATATATATATATATATATATATCTGCGTGTGTGTCGTAAAGAAGCACTACGAGTGCTTACCCGTCTCCAAGCCGTAAAAAAAGTGAGTCCTAATCAATCAAGAAAAAAATTGCCCCATGAGCGTTCATGTCCACCATTTATTGGCTTAATAAAAAAAAATTGTCACTGACTTCAATTTCATCTATATTAAGACATTTCCAGACACTTCCCGTCAGAAATAAATATGACACAATAAATAAAAAGCTGATTTATTGATAAATTTTTTCCATTAATTTCTTTTCGAGCATAAAAAAAGAGGGAAAATTTTGTACACGGAGTGTGGAAACAAAAGCTCATAAAACTTCGAATGCAGATTTTATGTTTTTATGACTGTATAATAAACTCGCATTGCATCAGATATTTTATCTACAACTCTATTTAGATAAAAAAACAAAATCGTCAAATAGTTGACATATTTGATTTGTATGAACATGTGCAGTCATGCAATTCATCTGTTAAGTCAAGGGTTCTTAAACCGAGGTTCGCGATCCCCCAGGGGTTCGCAGGAAGTTTTCCAGGGGCACTTAGATGGCTCACAAAAAAGTATTTTAAACAGAAATTTATTTTAAATTGCTTGTAAAAAAAAATAAAGTCATTATAATCTAAATCCTTTTTTGACTGCAGTATCAATGTATACTGAATAACTCTTACTATATTACAATTCCATATTCGGTGTCAGATTCATGGGGGTACGGGTAGAGGGTTCTATAGCTCGAGGGGTACTTCCCGGATAAAAGTTTGAGAACCCCAGTATGCATTACATAAGAATATAAGAACATAAGAACAGGGGACACTGCAACATGCCTACTGGCACACACGAGGCAGCTCCATTTTTGAATAATATTTTCAGCATGTCTAACCTATTCTATTCTACTCTACTTATTTATTCTATTTTGTTTTATGATTATTACATAGCGTGGGAAGAAAGGGTTGGCATATGGCATATGTGTGTGTTATTATTTTGAGACCGAAGAAAAAAACATTAAGCAACGGAGTACCTTAGCGCTTACGAGTATATATTAATTTAACCATCTTCAGAGGTAACTAAATAACAGAACAGGGAAAAAACAGTATATATACAGTGAGATTCAAAAGACAAGAGAACAATAAGCAATACAAACAATGGAAATTAAAAATTGGCAACAGTTTAGCAAAGTATCATTTTGATATTAAAGAGAATATTCAAGGATCTGCGAGGAGAGGTAATACTGTATTTTTCTTAAGTCTGCATATTTGATTTTCTAAACTTTATTTTAGGTGTGTTCTAACTCCAACCACATTTTGCACACATGACATCCAATTTCTGACCACATCTCATTTACCCAATATTTCCGGACCGGGTTCGATTCCTCGCTGTGTTTTGTACATAATTTCTTCGCCAGAAACTGGTGGACTGGCAGCGGCTAGAAGACGAAGGCAGCTATTACAGCCTCTGTGCGGGAATTGAACTCGGTATCGCTTGAGAAGGAGCAATACCCTGACCCATGAGTTAAGAAGGTTTATCCAGAGCAGTATGCATATACGATAGCGGGCCGCGGTAGCTCAGTGATAGAGTACGCAAGTTGGGAAGTGACTAACGAGGGTTCGATCCAACCGCGGAGCGTTAGTAAGGGAATCCAGCCTTAATCCCCAAGTTCCAACATGTTTCAGTTCATCTCCATTCGAATGAGAACTAATTGTAACATAAAACAATGTTTTTAGAATGTATGTGCTTGAATTAATCTTAATATATATATATATATATATATATATATATATATATATATATATATATATATATATATATATATATATATATATATATATATATATATTTATCGGGAGTAGCATACGTCACTGGTCTTATCGAGTTTCATAATTTTCTTAGTCTTCATCGATAACTTTAGCCATCTTCATATGGGATCGCTGTTTTCACTAGACACTTGGACACTAGTGGTTGTTTTGGTACAAAGGTTTAGCTCCAGATTAGCTTCCTTGCATTAAACCGTCTCCTTGATATATATATATATATATATATATATATATATATATATATATATATATATATATATATATATATACATAAATTATTTAAATAATAATAATAATAATAATAATAATAATAATAATAATAATAATAATAATAATAATGATAATAATAATAATAATAATTATTATTATTATTATTATTATTATTATTATTATCATTATTATTACTACTATAATAATAATAATAATAATAATAATAATAATAATAATAATAATAATAATAACAATAATAATAATAAAAATAATAATAATAACAATAATAATAATAATAATAATAATAATAATAATAATTGATAATAATAATATTATGCTATACCAGACCAATAAAGTCTTGACTAATTGAAATAATCTTTGATTTCAAAATGGTACAGATATTAATTGGTATTAAAGGCTTATATGATAAACAGATCTATACTTCCTCAAGAATGAATGACGAAAGGAAGATAATTAGGTTAATTATGATTATGAAATGATCATTAAAATGATAACTACAAAGATATTATAGATATAATAATAATAATAATAATAATAATAATAATAATAATAATAATAATAATAATAAATTATTTATTATAATTATTATTACTATTATTATGATTATTATTATTTTTATTATTATTATTATTATTATTATTATTATTATTATTATTATTATTATTATTATTATATTATCATTATTATAACATTAGTGATGATGATAAAAATACTAATATTAAGGGTAAATTTAAATAATAAGCATTATATAAATAATATGAATCATATTTAACCCCTGACCGGGACTCAAACCTTAGACACATAATTACTGTGCCAAGGCGCCTTGGCACAGTAATTATGGGTCTTACGTTCGAGTCCCGGTCAGGGGTAAAATAATATTTAAGTTTTCGCATAAATTAATGTGTTTATTTGACTATTATTAATGCCTATATAACTGAGATTTAAATTGAATGCGAAAAACGAAGCCACGAGTGAGGTTAGGAGACCAATAATATGAACAAAAAGGCATTCAGAAAGAATGCGTTCATTCCTAGTATAGCAGTTAAGATATAAGGTTTGTTTCTCCTTTAGGCCTTCAGTGGTGTAGTTGATAACGCCTTGGCACAGTAATTATGTGTTTCAGGTTCGAGTCCCGGTCAGAGGTAAAAAATTATTCATGTTCTCACATATGTTAATGTGTTTCTTTTATTATATATATATATATATATATATATATATATATATATATATATATATATATATATATATATATATATATTAATAATAATGATAGTAAAAATAATATAATTAAAAAAATATGATAATCATATTAATTATCATTAAAAAATGAAATAAAATAATAATAATAATAATAATAATAATAATAATAATAATAATAATAATAATAGTAATAATAATAACTACTAAAACAAAATAATAATAACAACAACAATAATAATAAAAATACTAAAAATACTAACAATAATAATAACAATACTAACAAAAAAGCAACAATAATAATAATAATAATAATAATAATAATAATAATAAAAATAATAATAATAACAAAAATAATCATAAACAAATAATTATAATGAAAATAATAATAATAACAATAATAATAATAATAATAATAATAATAATAGCAATAACAATAATAAAATGAGTAAATGAGAGTATTTCAAAAGCTTCAATAACTTCGAAAAATTATGTAAAATGGTAATGAAAAGCTAAGAGACATACTAAGATAGTATATATATATATATATATATATATATATATATATATATATATATATATATATATATATATATATATATATATATATGATCCCTAATAAATATTATGAGTGGCCATCATGGCCGGATGGCAACGCTCGCGACTTTGCTTCGTCAGCTCGTAGGTTCGCGGCCCGACACGGTTTCAAGCTAGAAAGAGCATTCATGTAGGGTAACGGTTGCACCTGGCAAAACCTGTCCTTTGCAAGAAGGCACTGTTCTTGCCCTTAGTAGAAAAGCGAGTTCGTGACGTAAAACAAATCTAAATAAATATCACAAAGCATGAAAAAAGTAAGCTCTGCTTGTATCAAGACGGAGCTACCGCTGATAATTTTTGTGTGTGACTATTTCACTGGTGAAACAGAGATCATCTTTACTAATGGATCATGGATAAGATTATCTCTGCTAGTGAACACTGGAAAGGATTATCTTCAGTCGATCCTTCTACGTGAACTAAAGAGACTTCCAGTGATTTCATGTTCTCATAACCCCTGTCAACTAAGCAGCATAAATGAGCTTAATCCGCACATGGCAAAAGAAAAGACAAGAATTATTAACCTTTATATCCAATCATGAAGCAAATCACAAGTATTTTTCATTTTTTTTCCCACTTACTAGAAACATTTTTTTTGGGGTCCCACTTACTAGGAACTTCTTCAAGGAAAAAGTTACAGGTGAAGGATGGTTGATTTATAAGTGGTCAAAGGTCAGGGTCAAAGTAGAGTGAGAGAGGTTAAGTGACCTTTTGTGAAGGAAAGATAGTGTAAAGTAACTAAGAAAAGCTTTTATTATTCTTTTATTGCACAAAAGCGCGTGAGCGAGCACAAACACACGCCTACTCACACATACACACGAACGCAAACACGAACACATACATTCCTGTATGTATATACACACAAACAAGTATTTTCAGGTGTTTCCATGATAATTAGATAAAAAAAAGATACTCTCTAAAATGATTAGAGAATAGTCTCCGTGACAAAAGGGTAGCGTCCGCGACTCTGAGGCGGCAGGTCGAGGGTTCGCGCCCCGTCACGGACTGAGGTTAGTAAGGGCATACACTCAGGGTAACGATTACATCTGCCAAAACAAGTCCTTCACAAGAAGGTAACCGTCCTAACCTAGCCCTTAGTTGAAAGGGGAGTTCGTGACGTAAAACCAAGGTTAAAACCTCGATAAAGATTAACCAGCATCTAATACAGCCACTGGACAAGTAAGTATTACTGAAAGTTTTACTACAGTCGGACAGGAAAAGACTGCATATTTCTTTTCAGTCACTAAAACCACACACTTCAGTCCCTCACAAGACCCAACTGAAGTCTTTCATATTTCTTTTGTTCTTCAGTGCCACATCAAGAGACGAGATGGCTCTGTCCATCACCTGATTACTAAATGTCCATCCATCCATATACCAAAGCCATATTCCCCCTTATAAGGAGGGTGACTGAGTCAAAGACAATACTTTGACTTTTTTGTGGGAATTAAATACAGAGGAAGGGATTCCCAGCCCCTCGCTCCGCCCAATTTAATCGACTTTTACGACACGCATGGGAACACGGAGGAAGTATTCTTACTCCCCTCCCTCAGGGGGTACATCCTCCAATCATACCCAAAACGTATGAAATTCTTTCACTTCTTGAATTTCAATATTAGAGTAACAAAGGAAAGGACTGTGCCAATATTACTGTTACTAAAACCATATCTTACTCACAAAACCGGACTGAATGCCTTCATATCTTTCTTCAGGATCACAGAAGAAGAGAGAATTGTAACTATCCTTTTATTACTATCACTATAGACGTCCAGTAGCTCATAAAATCGTATTGACTTCCTTTAATTCGTATACTGTAATAAATTCTTGCTTTGTTTAAGGATCATATTAATAGAGGAGTGCCACCTTTAATATAGAAGTGCCACCTTCAATAGAGGAATGCCTCCTTCAATAGAGGAGTGCCTCCTTCAATAGAGGAGTGCCACCTTCGATAGAGGAGTGCCACCTTCAATAGAGGAGTGCCACCTTCGATAGAGGAGTGCCACCTTCAATAGAGGAGTGCCACCTTTAATAGAGGAGTGTCACCTTCAATAGAGGAGTGCCACCTTCAATTTGTTAACTACCACCACATCCTCTAATTCACTCACAAAATCGAATGACCTCCTTTACTTTTTTGCTTACTTTCAGTGTTGCCTTGTTTCTAAAACCACAAATATCCAATCACTCGCAAAACTGAACTGATATCCCTCTATTCCTGATAGTCAGTGTCTGCTTCAGACCGGTCTTCAATCACTCACTAGACTTCCTCCCCACTATTAAAGCAGCACTTTTGTGTCTACAGCCTCTGTAAAACACACACACACACAAACACCATCATACCACCAATAACACGAGAGACTTGACGCTAATTCTCTGGTTGTATATCCATAAAATTTTACAGGGTGTAGTAGAAGAGTCAAGGCGATGCATCTGTTCACTCCCTCTCTGGTCTTCTCTGTTCCTTGTTATGGAGGCTAACAACACAGATACACAGCTCAATCATTGCATCTTAGCAACTGTTGCTTTATGACCATTAACTGATTAGCAACATCAATGTTTATAATACTTCGAGTTTTTTCTTTTTTTTTAGATTTTTACAAGGTTTCAGGGGCGACCTTGAAGGATCATAATTTTTTTCTTCTTCTTCAGCCAATTCTTCGCCAGGAAATTATGGCACCATAAAAGTAACCTCTATTGGCCTTTTATCTGTGTGAATAGCAGTCATAATATTTTTGGAATTTATGAATGGGAAAGAAAGTGAGAGTACATGAGTAGTAGTAAGGAACAAAAATCGAAAATGACGATATAATAATCATAGGTCAGAGTGATTGCTTGTGATCTCCACGTGCTTTAAATTAACTTTATGACTGGCTTTTGTAACTGCTTGCGATGTGTTTTTTGCACCATAAACAAAAATACAGAAAAAAAGGCTACAGTGAGATTACCTACAGGTAAAATGCATGCCAGGATAAAAATAACCTAAATTAATTGAAGTTTTCTAAAGTTAATAAGCTTGTCTACAGGACTCCCACCTTGGGGTACGCCCTCCGCACTCCCAGAGAGACTCAACAGGCTATAGAAGAGAAAAGTCAATAAACCCATAGCAGATCAAATATTCCCACAGTAGTCACCGTGGTTCAAGCGGTAGCGTCCGCGACTCTGAGGCGTCAGGTCGAGGGTTTGCGCCCCGTCACGGTCTGAGGTTAGCAAGGGCATGCACTCAAAGTAACGATTACATCTGCCAAAACAAGTCCTTCGCAAGAAGGCAATCGTCCTAGCCCTTGGTAGAAAAGGGAGTCAAATATTCCCATTCTTGCCAGTCTTCGAGCTTTATATTGACAGGATAGCGTTTGCTGATTGTATCAACGAAGTGTGAATAACAGCTCTTCGGAACGCTCGTAAAATTTAAAGTGTGTCTTTAAACCCCTAATTAAACAAGCGTATAATATAACAATACATCATCATAAAAGATCACACGAATAGTAAAAATGGTGCATAAAACGATGTCACTATTACTTTACGAACTCTAGTATTTTAAACCATTAGATTCATGGTGACTCTTCGCACTGCTTGGGTCACCCAAACGGTAAGTAGGAAGAACCTTGCCCACTTACCCGGTGGGTGACCCAAGCAGAGTAAAGGGGGATTGTGGCAGCTCTTCATCCCTAAGGAAATAAGAGTAGTGACTGGGGTGAATTGGCTTCATGTGAATTAGTGTGTGCATTGACTCGGCCAAATCCCTCATACAAAGGGGATTCCGACCATTGTATATGTAAGTACGAGTAGATTCACAGTTACTTTATTATCTATCGAATGTTCCAGTATTCATGAAATCATTATTTTATTTGATGATTATTATAGCTTTAGTTCATAATTAGTATTAGGGGGGTTTACACGGTCAAATGGTTCGTCGAATGCGGTTCGACAGACAAGTGTTTGAAGTGATGTTCGAACGTGTGAACGGGGTATTTGGTTGTTGAACACGTTCGACAAACGTGTTCGACAACCAAATACCCCATTCACACGTTCGAACATCACTTCGAACACTTGTCTGTCGAACCGCGTTCGACGAACCGTTTGACCGTGTAAACCCCCATTTATTTGAATAACCTGTAATTATTACCTTAAGTAGTGTCTTATTTGAAACAACGTAAATTACACTTAATTATCAACAATAATTGGCCAATTTTCGGCAGTTTGTCAAATTAACAAATTTAGCTGTTTAGAGTTACACGTTTCTTGATAGTATTTTTGCTTCATAATATAATAAAATTCAACTATTAATATATTAGCTTATCTTATGGGACCACGGTGGCCGAGTTGTCAGAGTCCTCAGCTTGGGAATTGACAGATCCGTGATCAAACCTACCATGGGCGTTAGGAAGGGCATCCAGCCTTAATTCCCCAGCAATACTCGGAGTCCACTCATATACTGGGGACTAACAGTGACATATAAAGAGTGGATTATTATTGTTATAATTAAAGTTTATCTCAACACTAATATAATAAGTAAAGCTTTTTCATGCTTTTATGGACTCACTCATTCAACACAAATAGATCCAACACTTTATCAAAACATTACATTAATATTTGAAACACACACACACACACACACACATACATACAAAAAAAAAAACTTTTAATTCACACTCAATAATAAAATGGTATAATAACCTTTGATAACCTGTCAATGTAATTTAATAGTCATTTAGGTACTTTTTGGGTTTTGAGGGTAACTCATATTGACAACATCCGGTATGATTAGATTTGGTTAGGTTAAGATATATTAATTATAAATGGCTTTCGAAGGGTAAGATTGGCCTAGAGGTAAGCAAAAATATCCACAAGCAAGTTATAATAATAATAATAATAATAATAATAATAATATCATTATTATTATTATTATTATTATTATTATTATTAATAATAATAATAATAAAAATAATAATAGTAAAAATAAAATAATCAAAATAATAATTGCAAAATGAAATAATAATAATAATAATAATAATAATAATAATAATAATAATAAAAATTCAACAACGCCTCATATACTTATTGTACTTTAACCTAACCTTACTATTTCTTGGCACAAATTGCTAATAAATAAACAACCGTTTTATGTCTCACAATCAGTCCCCATTCGATTGGGGGCGGACACAGATACAACCAAAAAACTCCAGAAACTTCATAAAACGTTAACATTATCTTATATATTTAATTAATTTATTACTCAACCTAACCACATGCAAAATCACATAACAAAATGCATATATGTTTAAAAACTAGAAAAAAGTATGACAGTAGCTTCATAAACCTAAGTTGATCCAATCATTCCTAACTTTGACTAGCATAGCTACAGTTGCATGCAAGAAACTACATAAACTTCTGGTTAATATATTTAATTGCATATAGCTAACTAGTAAACTAGAAAAAAAATAGTAAACTAGGAAAAAAAACTAATACATTACAAAATATTTCAATAACCTAATTCAATCGGACATAATTTTACCTAACCTAACCATATTTGCATGTACAGTATACACATAAACTTTATGTTAATCCTTTTGAGTGTGACTTGGTAACAAGTATAATAGCAGCAAGAAGCACAATAATAACATATATACATTATAAAATCCTTATGACTTCATAAGCCTAACTTTAACTAACCTTCCCCAACCTAACCACATAACACATACACTTCAGGTTGCTCATTTTGATTGCCTACTAGTAACTTTTAACAAATAATAAGAAGTATATTTTGATTGCCTACTAGTAACTATTAACAAAAAATAAGAAGTACAATAATAAGATAGAAGTATATGTCAGGAGACTCTGCAACAAAAACAAATAATTTCTTTCATTTTGCTAATATTCATTACAGTCACCAGTAAAAACTTACAGTACTCTGACTACTGTATATACAGTACTCTATTTGCATTCAAGCAATAATATACAATATAATGACATTTATATAATGAGAGGCTTGTAAGGGGGAATATGGTTCCTGTATATAGATAGATTAGCATTAAAACAATTATATGTAATGAAATTTATATATTGACAGACTGAAAAGTGAAAATCTATTGGGCCATACATTCTTGACTGTTCTTAGGTAATTTAATAGGCCTAAAGTTGACAATATTACATCGACAGTCCTTACCTCTCCATTCCATCATAAAAAAAACTGATAATTCATTGTCTCATGGCCCTCTTTTCATTTAGTAACTATAATTCTTTGCAACGTTAGTGATGATGCATAAAATCTTGTTCTTAATTCTAAGATACACAAAATACACTGACTACTAACAAGTAACTCGGTATGCATAGTTTTATATGTCACAATTTGTTCCATTCCAATGGGGGTAGCCAGAGACATGTTGGAGCTGAGGGATTGAAACTGAATACCCTTCTTAATTTGGTACAGATTTATTTTTAAATGAAACCTACACAATGTTAATATTTCCGGCAAATGACGTTATTTTATCGGCATAATACTGTATAAGTAATTAAAACGTTTTATATCACAATAGAACATTTGCCTCTAGGTAAATGTTATCATTCACGCCCCCAATGAGTGGAAAGAAGATACAAAACGTTGAATATATATAAAACAAGTATAAAACAACAATTGCACCATCTACTCCTTCCTTAAGGGTTGGGGAGCTAACCTGTGTATCTAACCTCACCTTTCCTCTAGGGTGTGAAAGTACACAGTTACCAAACTATCATTCTCTAAGAACGTAGTGATGCTTATTAATATTCGTTCTTAATTCGCTTCACTTCTGAGACACACACCAACAGATGGACACATATTAGACTATTTCTGGTAAATATTTAATTTCACAGCCCCATCAAGTTGATAATTGAAGAAATATCTATAACCACAACTCGTTTCCTAACTAGGGTGAATTTACCTAATTGGCCTAACAACACCTAACCTAATATTATATAAAAACTGGTGAAAACACATAAAATGGCGAGAAAAGCTTAATGACAATCAACTCGTTAGGGGTGCGGAAGTAAACAGTTGCCATAACGAAAACCAATTCCTGGTTTTTCCCGTAAATTGACATAGTTTCTCAGCAAAATATATGAAATTCACAACATAAGATGGTAACTATACAGTTGCATTTTTTCTTTACAGAAAATATGATAAACATATAATCATTTCATTGTCTACCAATAGTACTCGTTACAATAACCAAGACAAATGTTTTAGTATTCTAAAATAACAAAACTGACATCAATTTATCTTATGTAACTTGAGATATCAGATGAGCTCAAGTTTCCTTCCATTCATTTTTTTTCATGCTTTAGTCTAAGCAAACCAACGAAAACTTGATGATCAGGTTATACGTCACGGTCTCTCTTGCCTATTTAAGGGCTTGGACAGTGGTAACGCGCTGGCTTCGCATTCACGAGGTCGAAAGATCGGTTCCCGTCCAAGACCGAGAGTTTAAGCTGTTTACTGGCAGGAACTGCTGTGGTTGGACACCACAGTGGGGGGTTGGGGCTTGCCCTGGCTGACGAATACCCATTGTATTGAAATGGAAATAAAGTTTGTTTTATTTGAGAATATTTCTCGCTGCGGTAAATGTTTACTTTCACACCCCAAAGATAGAAGAATGTCTGATGAAATCTTTTAATATTAGCTTAGGTTTGGCTAGGTTAGTTCACCCCCACTTAAGACCCAATTACATAATTCCATATTTTATATATATTTTTTCACTGTTTTGTCAATTTCTTGTGCGTAAATATACATATTTAACCACACTTTCACTGTTTTTTATCACGGCAACAGCGAGGAATCATCCTGTATGCATTAAATAAATGTATCTAACTTCGTGGCACTATAGTAAGGGCACTTCCGGGCACTCCGCGTCTTCTGGCGCGCACCGTGTCTTATGTTTACATTCATATTTTATTTTCGGAGTGAACTTCGTGAGAATTAAAGTTAGCGAATTTGACTTCCATGATGGCTGGCACAGCTTTCACATAGATGTTATTGAATTATAGTAGATTAGTAGAGTTCACAAATAAATAGTGCATTAAAATATATATTTATTTTTTTATTTTAATTAGTTTTATTTATAAATTCTCTAACTATTATAGACAGTTTTTATGATTCTAAAATTATAATTTCCACAATACGAAAAGGAAACAAACATTTTTAAAGCAAATAATCTTGATGCATAATTAAAAAAGATCTTGTTATGAATGTATACATTAAAAAAAAGTATCAAAAAATATGCAATATGTCACAGACAGTTTTACAAACTAAATTCGCGAGTACTAAATTGGCGTATCTTCCAAAATATCGAGATTAGAAATATGTCTGAAAGTTTGTTTGAGTCTTATTTCTGTGGTAGTAAATTCAAGATCCGAAATAACACCATATTTTGACCAGCTTAATCTCTCAAACAGGCATTCGATGTTGCAATATTTCTAAAAGAAAAAAATCAGTAATTTGTTTAAAGGATCACTGTTTATACTTTTTAAATGCTTATAAGTGTTACTCTTTGCGTTTTCAAGATAATATTTAATAAAATTATTCATGTAATTATATTATTTTGCATTCATAAAAATAAGAAATAAAGATAAATATATACTAAACAGAGACTTGTGTACAAAAATATATCCCAAATCGAGAGGGGAAAATATTTGTATTTTGGTGTATATCGAATCGCAAGATTTGTTTACAACTTTAAAAAATCGCGTCTTATAATTACGTGGTTAGTGTCAATCAAAACTGGAGACTTCCTATTTTTTTCCCGCGATGAAGTGTTATTTTATGTGTATTTGCTGCAATAAATTCTAAGCACAATCAGTTAACTATAAAATAGTGTGTGTGAGGATGTTATGCAAAAAGTGAAATGAAATGGAAATATGATTCTATAAATAGACAAATCTTTTGGTATTTTACAATTGATTCTTATCAGTCGAAGTGCTTTTTTTTCCATTTTGTAATGTCTACGTGTGGAACTGTTATGTAGAACATTGAAAAGACCTGAAATATGATTCTGGGAAGCCAGACGAATTCTTGGCGCTTCCTGTCATGCATTCAGCGAGAGGATTTGGCGCCAGCAAGTGCCACAGTGCCACCTCTTATGATGCGGATATTGAGGCTAATCAGCTGTTATGACGTGAGTGTTGGGCTTTTAGATGACATAATTTCTCATCACATCGTAATAATAAGGTCAGTTTTAAGACAGATTACTTGTTCAGTGGTCTATTTAATCTTTGTAAATATTACATACACCACTAATAATGACCCAGAACTTAGGTCAGGGTCACTGGACCTGTTAAGTGCCATTTAACGGATCTTGTAAAGGTGAATAACCCTCAGAATCTAATGTAGAGTTAAATAATCCCATAACTTGTTAGGTTAGCTTAGGTCATTTGCCTTGTAAATATGATAAATTCTAAAATACCCCGGGGTTACTCTTCTTTACAAGATCCCCTTAACTCATAAAAATCAAATTAGGGATCAATTAAAGGTAATCTCTCCCAGTGTCAACTAGCAAAATATTTCTTTCCCTCACGAGTAAAATGACCTCCCAAGCAATAATCTATATAATATTTAATTTATTCTTATCATATATTAAACCTAACCAAAAATATGACCAGGTGAAGAAACTTTTTTTTTTTTTTTTTTTTTTTTTTTTTTTTTTTTTTTGAGAGAGAGAGAGAGAGAGAGAGAGAGAGAGAGAGAGAGAGAGAGAGAGAGAGAGAGAGAGAGAGAGGTGGGGAATTATCTTTTACTTGATCCAACTCTTAAATGTTTCAGTTTTAGATGAGGACTGCTCTAAATCCCTTCACTTTTTATTCCTTTAAGCAAAAACTGGTTGAGGGATTTTGGAGTGTGGGTTAGTTTATTTCCCAAGATTGTGCTGTATATACTGTATTTGAAAATTGTGTGGAGTGAAGTAATTTTCAGTAGTTTTTTTTTTTTATTTTGTACCTCAGCTAGAGAAAGAGAAATTTGAAAATGGAAGTTAGTTTTTTTTTTATGAAAAAGTATTTTAGATTTTGAGAGAGCCAGGAGGTGAAACCCACAGTTAGAGAGTTTATGAAATTGTTGATAAATCCTTTCATGACACACTGATAATATTATAGAATAGGAAGGTGTGTGGCTTTGTAACTTTCCAGTTAATTGAGGTTAATTGAATTAGCATTCTTCCAACACCCAAAAAATGGATCACATAAATTTGATTGGGAAGGGGCTGGGAGTGAAAAATGTCGGTGAAATAGTTAAACAAGTACATTTATATAAATTGTTAGCAATATCCAGACTTTGGCATACTGTTGGTTGTAATATGCAACCACCTCCCAGTTAGGGACAGCTGAGTTAAGTTGCTCTGCATTCACTCATATAAAAAGATACCGTTACTAGAATTTATGTATGGTCTAGAAGTACAGTATAGAAAGAGAGGATGCTGTTAGATCAGCTAGGTTAGCCCTTCCTGAAAAACAGTAATATTCTAAGCTTGCAGGAATGTTTCCTATCGGTTTTTAGCTAAATGTGTGCATGAAATTAGGTTATTTTTTTTCTCGAATATCGACCAAGAACTCCGGATTAAAACAAAAAGTTAAAAGTTGTGTTACCTGTATTTAGCCTTTATATGAAATACAGCGACTTGTCGAGTGTGGCATGATTGTTACCCACAGCTTTTGAGTTGTAATGTGGTGTTAAATTACTTTACTTCCGTTTCTTGAAAAACAAAAATGTTTGATTTGCATATATTTTGTGAATAAGTTTCCTAGTTTAGTGTTGGTGGTCGGTACTTGGTAAGTTACTTAATACTTCCATTAAAATAGACATAGTAACATGCCAGTATTGCAATACTGAGTTTCCACCAATATTTATAATATTAGTTGTTTCTTCTATTTTCACTTTTCATCACCAAGTTTGCTTCTCCTGCTGGAGCCATGTGGTTCAAATTCTTTGACTATGTCCAGCTAAGCTTGCTGCTTGGCTCATGATAGTGATAATAATAATAGCATTCTAGATTTGCAAGGACGGGGATGCTTCCTTATATAGTCTTCGGTTTGGTAGTTGTTAGGATAGTAGATTTACGTGGGGTCTTATAGGAAAGAATTAGCATTCCACCCTCCATATTAGGGGGTTAGGTCAAGCTAGTTTTTTCTAAAAGGTTATTATCCTTCTCTTTTATGATGGGGTATGGGTTGTAATGCCATTATTTGGGGGGGGGACTAAGAAGGCATTGAAAGACCTATGTTAACCCGATTTGTAACATGTAAGTGGGAAATTTGTAACATGTAATTGGGAGGGGTGGAGTTGAAGTGCCACTTCTATTATAAGATAATTTAGGTATTTAGTCTTATTAATGAAGTATTGGTGCCAGCCTGTCTTATATTTCATGGGAGGATGCCCTCGATTTGAGGATTGCTGGAATTATCTTTGTACTTGTCAGTTGATTTAAGTATTTAGCTCATTCATTGGCCCAGAGTTGTGAGAGTTTGAGGTTTTGGTATCATAGCGTTCATTATATGCAGGTTGTGAATGTTTATGTGGATTTATTTATATACGAAGGGTATTTGGTTTTACAAAGATTGCAATTATCAGTAGTAGCAGCAGTAATAGTAGCAGCAGCAACAGTAATAGTAGCAGCAGCAACAGTAGTAGCAGCAGCAACAGTAGTAGCAGCAACAACAGTAGTAGCAGCAGCAACAACAGTAGTAGTAGTAGCAATGCTATATTACAGTCGTAATAACGTGATATCGATATGAAAAATTCCTTTATAGTCTTCCGAGAATGATATAGCCGAGATGAGGTGTAGTAGGGGGGATAGAAAGAAGGGATGGATGCCTTTAACCACTTATTAAGTGTTGAGAGGCTGAAAGTGGTAAAGATAATAGAATCCCGACTTCGAAATAAATCAATTAAATAGTAATTATAGACCTTAGGTTTGTATTCCCATGAGGTATGTGGGTCAGTCAGTTTTATGGCCTTTGTCGGTCCCTTCAAATGGTAAACAGTGGCCTATACGCTGTACTTTGGCTAGCACTAGAGTTCATATGGCAAACTATAGCCTATCGCAATAGTTCAAAGCATATACGTCTTTAGACTACGCTGTGGTGCGAGTATTTCTAGAGTTTTAATGGTAAAATAGCCTATGCAATAGTTTGGCTATCGTTAGAATTCATATGATGAACTAGGCTATAGGCTTTACTTTGGGTATCGCCAGTGTTCATATATTGGACTTTTAGACAATAGTTCGAATTGCTCTGGAGTTCAAATGGTAAAGTGTAGTCTACACTGTACTTTGGCTATTGCGAGAGTTCACTGTATTCAACATTTGTATTTAAAAATATTTTAAGACTTCAGTCATTATAGGAGTTCAAAAGTCAAGGACTGAAATTTCATAGTTTATTTACAATGGTTTTAAACTATTTTTATATCCCTGCAGCCATTTTCAGTCTCTTCGTAGGTTATAGATTTTTAAATTTGTCTATTATGCAAGAGAAAATATATAAATATATAAAGATATGTTTTTACAGATAAACTCGCATGAAGAGGCCACGCTTGATTTTCTAAGCTTTAAAAATAAATAAAAGTATTTATTGGAGAAAATAAAACTTAGTATTTATTGGAGAAAATAGTTTTGTTTATAAAAATTTACAAGGTAATATTTAAGCCTAAAGTGAAAATAAAAAAAAATAAGTTAAAAAATAATACATCGTAATCATTTGAATATTTTATTTCAATACATATTATGCATTTGAATATTTTATTTCAATACATATTATGCATTTAAAATGCCTAATGCGAAACAGGAGTGGTTTTGTTTATAAACAATGCACAAGGTAATATTATTTTAGGCCAAAGTTAACATTTAAAAAAAATAAGTTAAATAATAAGACATCATTAAAACTATTTAAATATTTTATTTCAATACATATTATGCATATGAAATGACTAGTGCGAAACACGTCATTTAAATGAATTTTAAAATAAAATAAATTAGGTCTGGTTTAAATTTTTTACCATGGTTTTAAAAATTCCCAGCCTGATAATTTTAGCGGTTTATGTCCAAAAGAATTTTTTTTTTTTTAAGTAAATGGATTCAAGTTTTAAAGATAACTTAGAATATACTAGAAGATAGCTAAGCATGCAAATTAGTGTTAGCTAAGCATACAAATTAGTGTTAGCTAAACATGCAAAGCTTGTAACTAAGCATGCAAATATATAAAAAAAAAATTGTACATATCACGCTACAAAAATTTTTAAGAGAATCATCTCCGAACTAATAAAATTAGTGGTTTAATTTTCATTGCATACGACACTTCTGTAATGGTATACATTTATCTTTAGACAATAGATTTAAATTTTTATGAAATATTATAATTTTATGTACTTAATAAATTATAGCAGAATTATGCTTAAGAATGAAAAAAAATGGAGATTACATGTTATTAAAGTATAAATTATAGCAGAATTATGCTTAATGAAAAAAAAATGGAGATTACAGGTTATTGAAAGTTACTGAAAAGTAATAAATTATAGCAGAATTATGCATAATAATGAAAAAAAATAATTGATTACATAAGTTATTAAAATTTACTGAAAGTTTGAACATACACAAATGCATAGTTTAAAAACTTCCCATTACAAATTTTTACTTACCCAGAATTAATTCCTGAAAAAGAATAAAAAACCTACCAACATAGCCCTAGACCAAATGGAGACTGCATGGAGATTTTAAATAAAATTTAAATAAAACAGATTACATAAAAAAAATATTTAAAAAAAAGGATTCATACTAACCTTTATGGGCAACTTGACGTTGCTGGTTTCCTGCAGTCAGCGCGTCCATCGTAACCCCTTCACACGCGGGCTAACGCGAGCTGGCTGTATAAACAAAATATATAACACCCACAGATACCGGTGACAATACTAATAATGCAAGTGACATTATATAAGCACTGAATTAATACAGAGTCCTTGAAATATTCACCTCAGCCAGCCACTTCCAAGTCCACACTTGACATCAGTTTGCGAAGTCCAGCCATTTCGGAAAACTCCCTCGCGTATATGCGTCTCCCACAGGCATTAGCTGCAGAGAAACTAAAAGAGGCGTATAGCGTGGAAAAGATATATACGCACAAATATATGACAAACTTATGGCATATTAGAGTACAACACAAAGACTACACATTGCCTTAAATAAGAATCCTCCCTGTTCCACCGTTGGAGATCTTGGTCCCGCTGGATTCCCTTCGCAAATACGCCGTGTTGAAAGAAGGGGACATTAGTATTCAGAAAAAAATAATTAAAATCTGAAAGGGAAAAATCTGTTAAAACTCCATGCAGTCTCATTTATAAGATTAAAATTAAGTTAGGTAAAAGAAAGCTTGAGAAATGTAATCCTTGCAGGGGAAGGTGTTCAGGATGTGCCAATCCAGAAGGCTTAATG
>JAXCGZ010022716.1:20000-32500 GCA_037179515.1 Halocaridina rubra | reverse complement strand
TACTAGTACTACCACCACCACTACTACTACTACTACTACTATTATTATAGCATATTCTCACTTAAATATCTATATATAATTTAGCACAAGGAGACTTAGGAATACTTACACCTACATAATCTTTTTCACATATTCCGGAAGTATACTAACACTGACACCTAATTATCACATGAATAAGTTATCTCAATATCTGTAAGTATACGTTTTCGTTTTCTATATATCAGATATATTTTCACATTGTAAATGTATATTAGCAGAATACAGCGGTGGCGCAGTGGTTAGAGCTCTCAGTTCGGGAAGTGACAGACCCGCGATCGAATCCACTGTGGGGCGTTAGAAAGGGCATCCAGCTTTAATTCCCCTGCTCTAACTTGTCCACGTCCTCCCAAATTTGAATAGGGAATATGTGACTTAAATTGGCATGTATACTGTCTGTCAGTATAGTGACATATTTGACATACAACGAATACGTAAGAATACTGTTGCGAACGTATTCATTTTCGCATCTGGTTTATCCATTGCCATTTAATTAACACAAGGAGAATACGTCAGAATACCAGAATGCGCAAGATTATCAGGGAATACTCAGTATTCACTCAACCCCATTTAGTCGACTTTTACGACACGCAGGGGAACACGGAGAAAGTATTCTTAACCCCCTCCTTCAGACAGCTTCTTTCAGTAGCTGAATTGTGGAATGCCCAAGGTAAAGATGTTGTTAGTGCAGTAGGGCATATATGTACTACAGGATTAAAAATACACATGTGAGTGAACATAACTGAGTAATATATGAATACTAGACACGACTAGTTTTATTCATTATTATTATTACTATTATTATTATTATTATTATTATTATTATTATTATTATTATTATTATTATATCCCTCTGAGGCAGGGGATGAGAGTACTTCATCCGTGTTCCCCTGCGTGTCGGAAGAATCGATTAAATGGGGCGGAGCATGGGAACTGGGAATCTCCTCCTCTGCATTTTCTCTCCTCAAAGAGTCAAGTGTATTTTGCCTTGACTCAGCCACTCCCCTTATAAGGGGAAAAATAGCTCATGTATATAGATAGAACGACACACCAGAATACATGCATCTACTTAGTCATTTTTATCTCTTTTAAATGCTTGTAACGTATTTCAGTAGACATGTAATTAAGGGGAGGACACACAACGAATACGTAAGAATACTGTTGCGAACGTATTCATTTTCGCATCTGGTTTATCCATTGCCATTTAATACCACAAGGAGAATACGGCAGAATACTAGAATGCGCAAGATTATCAGGGAATACTCAGTATTCACTCAACCCCATTTAGTCGACTTTTACGACACGAAGGGGAACACGGAGGAAGTATTCTTACCCTCCTCCTTCAGACAGCTTCTTTGAGTAGCTGAATTGTGGAATGCCCAAGGTAAAGATGTTGTTAGTGCAGTGGGGCATATATGTACTAAAGGATTAAAAACACATGTGAGTGCACATAACTGAGTAATATATGATTACTAGACACGACTAGTTTTATTCATTATTATTATTACTATTACTATTTATATCATTGTTATTTTTATTATTATTATTATTAATATTATTATTATTATTATTATTATTATTATTATTATTATTATTATTATTATATCCCCCTGAGGCAGGGGGTGAGAGTACTTCATCCGTGTTCCCCTACGCGTCGGAAAAGTCGATCAAATGGGGCAGATCAAGGGGACTGGGAATCCCCTCCTCTGCATTTCCTCTCCTCAAAGAGTCAAGTGTATTTTGCCTTGACTCAGCCACTCCCCTCATAAGGGGAAAAATAACTCATGCATATAGATAGATAGAACGACGCACCAGAATACATGCATCTGCTTATTCATTTTTTATCTCTTTAAATGCTTTTAACTTATTTTAGTAGACATGTAATTAAGGGAGGAATATGTCTTATCTGTGTCTACATGCTCATTTTTATTTATGCCTCATAATTTACATATTTCTGTCCGTATATGGAGTATAAGTTTTACATTTTCTGAAGATACTTAACTTGATTTAATATATCAGAGATTAGAATACGTGTACATACATATTTTTGTAGTTGTATACTACAGATCTTTTAGAATATTTTATTTTTTGTACATTTTCCGTCACCATAAAAGGTGCTTACAAATGATACATCAGAATACGTGTATCTGCTTATTCATTCAGTAGTTAAAAAGCTTTTAATCATATTTCACAACCTACTGTCGACGTATAGCAATGACACATAAATACATCAGAAAACGTGTATCTAAAAACTACATATTCATAGTGTGCGTCCTGTAAGCTCCTATACATCACTATGAATCCAAACATGACAAATAATATATTAAGAACACGTGTATGTACGTATTCTGTCTTCCGTAAGTTTATACGTATTCATAATTCTATGAATAAGTAATTAAATTTAATTCATATATTTGTATTTTTTATGTTACTGTTAGTCCCCCTTCGAATGGGAGTTGACTCAGATAGGCTGGAAATGGGGGATAAAGGCTAAATGTCCTTCCTAACGCACCATGGTGGAATTAAGCTCGAGAATGTCAGATTCCTCACTTCCCAACTTGCGTGATCCACCACTGAGCTACCCCGGCCCCACTATCAGTATTTAAATTAATTTTATTTCCAGTTTCAATTGGTTTTTCATACTGAAAATTAAATAATGAAAAGAAAAAAATCGGTGATATTATATCTGGAAAAACCAAATACAGTTTTGCAGTTACATGAAAACAAATAAAAAAAAGTTGACAAGGAGTAAACAGGATCTTAGATGAGTAAGCTATGTATATGAACAAGAGATACTACTACTATTACTACTACTAAAAATAATAATAATAATAATAATAAAGATAGTGTTTTAAATTTATATGTAATTTTCATTATTATTATCATTATTATTATTATTATTATTATTAGTAGTAGTAGTAGTAATAGTAGTAGGAGTAGTATTAGCAGCAGCAGAAGTAGTAGTAGTAGCAGCAGCAGCAGCAGCTTAATGCAACAGAAAAAAGCATTTGCATTTTTTACTCTGCAGATGTTATATATAAAGTTTTTTTTTTTGTTCATGAGTGCAAACACCTTTATTTTATGGTAGGGGAACAAGTCATCTCAACTCGGTCTCGGTCCTAAGCCCCGAACAGTTGAGAGCTGCTTTCTTGTACATTAACCCAGCCTTAAAAATTTTATCCTAAAGCAAGCGCTTATTTCCATGAAGTTAGGCAGAAATAGCGACCCCATATAGACGGGGGAAAAGGAGAATAAAGAGTGATTATTATTACTGTTATTGCGTAATCATAATTGCTACTTTATTTTCATGGTAATTTCCTTTACTATAATATACAATCATCGTGGTTTTTTTTATGTAATCTTCATTACTCTGTGTGTTTATGTGTGTTTGTGTATGTATTTAATACAGTCAGAGTTTTTAGATATATATGAATAAAAAAAATCTTCATGGATATATCAAATAAAATTACTATTTTTTTGTTTTTGTTTTTTATTAGTAATACAATAACCAACAATGGTAAAATAGTCATATGTTAAAATCTAGAAAAAAAAATTCTTTGTATATATATAATTCTGTTTATAAAGAATTATATAAATACAATAAAGGTTTGTTGGGTGATGAGGTATGGGACAGGAACATATGGAGAATACTGGCCAGAAACATCGACCCCACATAAAAGTGGGAAAAGATGTAGACGAAGAAGAAGAAGAAGAAAGATTAAATTATATCTACTTTGTAAAGTCATGTTCGTTAGTCAACATGACATCAGATATTTTTTTCTTGGAAGTTTATTATTATTATTTAGTTAAGATATTTTTTAAGCGTCTCTGGATATTGTATTTAGTTGTTAGATTTTATTATGCGTTTGTTTACGAATCCAGGTAAATGAGTCACATGTAAAAAGGTCACATGAAAAAGTCCAACCTAACCTAACCTGTGACTTTTTTCTTGCCAAATTTGTGACTTTTTCCTGGCCAAATTTGTGACTTTTCCTTGCCAAATTTGTGACTTTTTCCTGGCCAAATTTGTGACTTTTTTCCTTGCCAAATTTGTGACTTTTTCCTGGCCAAATTTGTGACTTTTTCCTGGCCATATTTGTGACTTTTTCCTGTGACTACTACCAGTCACGGTTTTTACATGCGAGTCGCGCCACAGCCACAATGGTTTCGGTTTCACAATAATTTGTCAACAAGAGAAACATAAATAAATAAAAATAAATGTCTTTATGCTGGTATATTACATGTAATATTTTTATTTAAATGTAAAAAACAATTCTTGTGCTGTTATGTAGTATGGGGGGTATCTCGTAAAGCTGAGTGACTCCCAGAACCCTATGCAAGGTAATACTCCTGTAAATGGTTAAGTTAGGTTAGGTTGTGTTTTATGGTGTCAACCACCATGCCCATTATCTATCTCAGATTAAAATACGCTATATAAATAAATAAAATAAATGATGATAAATAGATAATTTAACATTGGGTCAGGTTTGGTTAGGTTAGGTTATGAACATAGATTTAACTTGGGATAATAACAACTCAATATACTATGATAAAGATTGATGCAGATTACTTGCTATAATATATGTTAAGTATATTTATAACTTAACCTAACCCTGTGTTAAGTTGTAATTACCCTATTCTATAGATTACTTAGAGAAGTATTTTTTTTTATAGAGCGCACTCTAATTTTGGATATATCGCAAATATGGCATTAAACTCCCTAAAACAGTGCCAAATTTTGACCTCTTAGACTCCCTAAAATAGTGCCAAATTCTGCCCTCTTAGACCCCTAAAATAGTGCCCAATTTCAACCTCTTAACATTAATAAATACAACAATTGCAAAAATGAGAATTTTTCAAATGCTGCTCTTAACCAAGACATTCTTATATCCTGTGATGGAGATAATTGTACAAATTTCAACCAAAATATTTTTCGGCCAGGAGAAAAGATATCCCCGAGAAAAATCCTTAACCCTTGGGACACTATTACCGAAATCCTTTAGTTACAAAAGATTTAACGGAATGCTTTCTTTGCAACGAAATCTGCCGACTAACCCAATGTTTTTTATTTTTTGTGCCTCAAGCGCTGGCTGATTCTCATTGGTGGGTGGAGAAGTTGAAGCCTCCTCGTGATTGGTCCTTTAGCTAGAGGTAGGCGGAGTTATGGTGTCACTAGGTGGAGCGAAGGCGGGGTTTCTTCAGGAGACCCGAGAGCCAAACTCACCGCCATTATCTGTTGTTCCTGGTGGTGGTAGCTGTTGTATGCGCTACAAGTTCCTCAGCTTCGTGCGATATATATATTTTTTTTTATCAGTGATTCGGGTCTTAGCGATGAACAAGCGAAAGAAATCGATTTTTAAGGCTCATTATCAGTAACTTCTAATACATCTGGTTTAGTTGTTGTTCTCGGTGATTAACTAAATGCTATAATTAAGTTAGTGATTAGACAGAACATTAAAACAAGATTAAAACCTGGAGGAGAGTGTGAGTGTACTTCGGTTCATCGATCAGTTGTCGTTAGTGCGTGTACAGTATCGGGTGGGGTTTTGTCCGCCTGTGTGTCGTTTAGGTGAAAGGATAGTGATGGAGTGATGGGCGTTGAAAAGCCCTTTTGAAGTGTATGATGGTTTTGGTGAGGGGTTCCTCTCCTGAAGAAGTAGTCGCTATGTTCCCCACGGCCAACAGGCCGCCGCCTCACTCCGTGGTTGCTCAACAGAGTCACCCGGGATATTTCGGTTATTATTCCCATCAACAGACTCCCCATCATCACCACCACCACCATCCTCATCAATATGCCCCACTGGACCCCAATTGCAATTTACAGCCATTTATGGCGGGACAATTTGGCGAGAGCCTTCAAGGGGGTTGGCACAACCCCGCCGCTGTGTATATGCCAACGGCACATCATTCGGCCGCCGCTGCCGCAGCTGTACATTGTCAACAACAGAGATCTCCGGGTTACGAAGACTGGCAAGCATCCTTACACGCAAATGCCTCCGGAGGGGCATCACCTTTGCCTCCTTCGTTGACTGCGGCAGGAGGGCTGCAGCAACAACCACCACATACCCCATCTCCGTGTAATCCCTCGTCTAATGTTCAAGGAGGACCTGGTTCTCCATTTTCCCATTTCCCAAAATTACCTCTCGTAGGTGCTCCAGATTTTGCCGCTGACGGAGTACCTGTCGGAGGAGGCGGTAGTGGTGGTGGTGGGCAGTCGCCGCATGAAATATTAGGTTTGGCTGAAGGTGGCACTGACGATGCCGCCTCTCCACCCACAGCGCAAGGGCCTCTTCCAAGACCACAGCAAGTCCGGTCCCCTTACGAATGGATGAAGAAACCATCTTATCAAGCTCAGCCGAACAACGGTAAGTTAATATAATGAATTAATTAAGCTTCAATTTTTATTATCTCCATATGCGCTTTCCTTCTGGAGCGCATTTTCTGTCTTTAAATTACAGTTTTGGGTTTGATCTGAATAATTTTTTTTGATTAGGTGATTGCTTTAAGAAATATTCATAATTATTCTCTAATGAAGATCAAGACCATAATTACATTTTTATGATTACTTTTGCTTTAATTTTGTGTGATTTTTGCTTCTATTGCTATAAACACTTGGTGTTTTTTCCAAAGGGTACATTGACGATAAAAAAAATGCTTACAGAAAACTGAAATTTTGTTTAAAAATGAAATTTTTTTTACATTTCTTTTTGGTAAGCCAATGCGAGAGAGTATTAATAATAAACGTGTTTTAATTATTTAATGAATCTGCGAAGTTTACTGCGACCTGTAATAAGGATTTTCTCAGTATATGTGGAGTGAACGATTGAATTTATATAAAAAAAAAATACATTAAGTCACTACTACAGAGGTGGCCAAACGGTCGATCGCGATCTATCAGTCGATCGCGGCCACTTGTTTGGTCGATCGCCGTTCCCCCACAGTAAGACTTGGTATCAGCTGCTCAGCTCACCAACATTTAGATTGAACTGATTTTTTTTCTTAATTTAGTTTGAACTGATTAATAATTTTTTTTTATATAAGTGAGACAATTGCACTCATGTTTTATAGTACTAGTCTATTTGAAGAAATTTCCCCCAGTTGACGTAATTTTTTCCTCAGTTGACGTAATTTTTTTCCCCAGTTGACGTAATATTATGTGATAATGTAATATGGTAGATCGTAAAGAGTTTCAGTCTTTAGAGTAGTTCTCGGAATCCAAAAGTTTGGCCACCCCTGCTCTAGCATTATGCAATAAAACATTTTTCTCTATGATATCTGGAGTCCAACCTTCAACCTATAATATGTACTTTTAATAGGGATTTATAGCGAATAGTTGCTTTTTCCATTCTTTACATACCAGTTATGTTACTATGGTACACAACAGTTTTTTATTTGTATGTACCACTTATGTTACAGTGATACATAACATTCCCCCCCCCTTTTTTCCCCATTTTTACATAACATAATTTTTGTTTTACTTATTTTTACCCAAGCTTCGTTATTCTATTAATATTCGATTTATACAACCAAATATAGATTGTAATGTTTAACAGCTGCAGTATCATTGGGAGTGCCCATGTGCATGTCCCCATGTACAGTTATCTTAAGTTAAAAAATTGCCATTTACTTATATAGCGATATATTTTAATCTTTTGAATTGCCTTTTTATATATAAATTCCATGTACAGTTTTTATTTGTACCGTACCTTTGTTTTGCGTTATTTGCTAATAAAAAAAATATTTTGTCTTTTATTTTTGTTTTTTTGTTTATGCTGAAGATGTAATGCCCATATTTTTGTTATTGCAAGATATTCATCGTCAAATTAATAGTATTAATGCCGCTTGTATATTTACTCTACATTAGTGATGTGTTTTGGGTACGTACTCCCAGCCGCTAAAAATTTCATCTTGATTGTTTTGTGGGTAAATTAGAGGTTCCGGTAAATTAATAAAATTTCTAAACTTTGGAATTTACTTTTGACGTTTTGGGCTATAGACCCGTGACGTCTGCTTATCACCAACTGGCCGTTTGCCAGCAACTAAGTCCAGATTTTGTTTTCAATATTTCAGTAAGGCAGCTAGAGGTGCCGGTAGACTTATTGATGTATATTTCTGTAATTTGGGCGCTTTGACAGTTTTTTTTTTGGAGAAAAGTATCTAGGAATCGGGCGCCACATTAAATTTAATTTGGACACCGAAATTTAACCTAACTTAATTTAACTGAACCTTATATGAATGATATGTCCTAGAGGTCATGATATGTTGATTCCAATGAAGAGTGGATCACTGGCGCCAATGAAACTATTATTGGCCTTGGCGCCCATATATAATGCAGTGTATAGGAAAGAAAAAAGGCTTTTTTTTTCGTATAAGCCAAGAAAATATGGCTAGATTAAATAAAGGAATAAAAATCCATTTAGCTGTGTTTGTGTGTGTGTGTGATTTTTTTTCTTCAAAAATTAAACTTAAGTTGGCACACAGGATCCTTATAACGTAAGATTGGGTTAGATTATGTTTGTAATTAGATGTTGGTGGTTCTCATATTGGTTTTGGCTATGTATTTCAGCTGTATTTATATTAGGCGCCAAAGCCAATATGCTATTATTCTATTTGGACGGCAAAGCCAGTTTCATGTTATTGCAACTGAGTTTCAAAGCCAATTTTAACTTGGCGCAAAGCCAGCTTGTTATTATATCATTTGGACGTCAAAGTCAGTTTCCAATTATTTCGGTTTGGATCAAAAGCCAATTTAGTATAATTCCAAGTAGGTGCCAAAGCCAGTGTCCTAATACTTCAACCGGATGCCAGAGCCAAATTGTTATATTTGTAACTGGGCGCGATAGCCAATTTGCTATAATTTCATTTGGCGCCAAAGTTAAGTAATATTTCAACTTGGTACCAGAGCCAGTTTGCAATTATTTTAAGGAGGCGTCAATGCCTGTTCGTTATTATTTCACATGGCGCCAAAGTCAATTTCTTATTATTTCAACAGGGCTCCAAATCCAATTTACTAATATTTCATATGTGCGTCAATGCCAACTTCTATTAATTTATTTTGGTGCCAAAACTTATTTCCAAATATTTCAATTAAGTGCCGGAGTCAGTTTGCTAATATTTCAACCGGCGCCAGCGCCGATTTCAGTTTGATGCGTAAACCGATTTTACTGTTATTTAAATTTGAGCGCCGTGTGCCGCTAAGTATGGCGCCAACTTCTCAGAACTTGCGTCACATATCGCTCATATGAAATTGTATTAATTTATATTCTCATCTGTATTCCTACGAAACCTTGAGCAGTACATATAGATACAGAGTCTAACGATGTCCTGTAAATAAAGCCAAACACAGTTGTACAATTACAGTTAAACAAATAAACAAACATGTGATAGTGCAATATTACCGTTCTTTACCATTTACAATTATTATTGACTCCGGTACTAATAGTAATCCCTAACGCGGAAATTTCGACCTATGATTATTTTTTTATTTTTATTTAAGTTTTTTAATAGCGAATAATATAACTGTAAACTTTTTATTATTATTATTATTATTATTATTATTATTATTATTATTATTATTATTATTATTATTATTATTATTATTATTATTATTATTATTATTATTATTATTATCAGTAGTAGTATTAGTATTTTTATCTGTCGTCGTTATTATTATTATTATTTTTATTATTATTATTATTATTATTATTATTATTATTATTATTATTATTATTATTATTTACGCTTTTGTAGGTAATATCTTCCATAGATACATGTAAGGTATCACAAAATAAAGACATTCGTTCATAGTTTGATGGATTACTTCTTAAAGGCATTATTTTAACGTTTCAAATTAAGAATCCACCTTAATAGGATAGTGGAAGGTTCCATTCTACCATTGTTCCTATACATCCAGTGTCGGACTTCGTATACGAACACACAATATCGCAAATTGAGGACACTCGTTCATTGCTTTTACAGATTACTTCTTAAAGGCCCTCCTGATTGCATATACGTATTCAAGATATCGCAAAATGAGGATACGCGTTCATAGATTTTGAGGGATTACTTCCTAAAGGCCCCATCTTAATGTTTAACATTGGAATTGAAGTTTGCCTAATGGGATTTCATCCTCACCGCCATATGTAAATAGAATAATTGAGGGTACCAATCCTCCACTGGACTCATACATCCAGAGTTGTACTTCATACACGCATTCAAGACATAAAATTATGAAGACTCATTCATTTGTAAAATTACTTCTCAGAGGCGGATTGTAATTTAAGTAATAATGTATTTCTATCGGGAAGCGACTAATGCTGGTTTGAACCCACCGTGGGGCGTTAGGAAGGATATCAGACCTTAATTCCCCAGCTCGAATATGTCTTTGTTAATCTCCTTTCGAACAGGCTTAATTGTGTAACATAAAGCGGTGTTTTATTGGAGGATTTTATTTTTGTTTTATTCGGTTTCAGCCTAACCGTTTTAGCTTCATAGAACAGAAGGTTACTGTTTTACCATTAACGTCATACATCTATTTGTTGTATTCTCATAGCGTGCTTAGTTAGGTGAGGTTAGCTAACAACCTTCTATATATACAGCTTTTTCCAATGTTTATTTGGAGTCGCTGTTTTTCACTACCCTCTTTAGGGATATTGATAACTTTTGGCTAAAAATTGTCATTATAATATTTTTTTCGTTCAATTGATTTTCGCTAAGTGGGCCACGGCCGGTATTCCATCCTGGAGGTCCAGGGTTCGATTTCTCACGAAGATGAAATTTTGGTGGATAACTTGTAAAAATGAAACAGAAGTAGATATAACATATGTTAGTTAATCATGTCATAGTCAGTTCCAAAAACGAGTAATGGAGAGAGAGAGAGAGAGAGAGAGAGAGAGAATTCAAATTCAAAAATTTTATTTCCATTATTATAGTGGTTCTTTTTTTATTACAAATTGAGGAGTACACTTATAGGTAGACACGGAAATGGGTGAATAAGTTCAAGCTTACTTTGAAAATTAAAATTATTTAGAATTAACAGATGTATATACTATTACAAATAAGAGAGAGAGAGAGAGAGAGTGTGAACAGCATTTTCACTGCTCGGTTATCGTTAAAAGGCAAGAAAAACGTCCCGAACTCTAGCGAAATGAATAAATCACAAATATGGTACATGTTCTTGACGTCGGTTAATTACCCCCAACGTCTATTTTTAACAAGGGTGTGTGTGTGTGTGTGTGTGTGTGTGTGTGTGTGTGTGTGTGTGTGAGAGAGAGAGAGAGAGAGAGAGGAGAGAGAGAGATAACAGTAATATCACTGTTCGGATTCGCTGATAGGAAAAATAACCCTTCCTAAAGCCCTGCGGGTGGACTTGAGCAAGCAATAAGCTCTTCCCGACTCTCACACTACACCACTGGGCTGCCGCTGTCCCAAACTAGATATATTTCACAACATATTTAAAATAAAACGCCTCTGAAAAGTTTGTGTGGTAGCTAATTACTTTGCACCCGCATCGATTTTTTTATTATATAATTTAACTTAGCGTTACAGCTAATGTCATATACACGCCGACACTCGTTGACTGACCTTATATAAACCTTAACCTAACCTAAGCTAACCAAATCTAATGCTACAGCAAAAACCAGTCTGGGGCTTTGGAAATTAGCACTTCGTAAGTAGATATGAATATAGAGGATCAATCCAAGAGTAGGCACCTGATGTACTTCATTCCCATATGAAGCACTTGACTTTACCTAACTAACCTAAGTTTGAAAAAGTTGGTTATTACTCCCAAATTAGACACTTTCCGTTTGCCTCATGCCGAGATGAAGTACCTATTCTGAGGTTGATTCAAAATATAACTCTTGTTCACGTAATAATTGATAATGACGGTGGTATGGCGGGATTAATGGAGATTTGTGTTTTCTTTTGACACCCGACATATATTTCTCTTATTAATGCCAACGGTGTCTTTATCTTAGAGGGAATTGGAAGGGATTACTCTCTCTCTCTCTCTCTCTCTCTCTCTCTCTCTCTCTCTCTCTCTCTCTCTCTCTCTCTCTCTCTCTCTCTCTCTCTCTCTCTCTCTCTCTCTCTCTCTCTCTCTCTCTCTCTCTCTCTCTCTCTCTCGCTCTCTCCCCGAAATAGCATGATAGAGATCATTCTCTATCTCTCTCTCTCTCTCTCTCTCTCTCTCTCTCTCTCTCTCTCTCTCTCTCTCTCTCTCTCTCCGAAATAGCATGATAGAGATCACGTGGTTGTATTGTTATATGATTGTATATACACAAACCAGCTGTACATACTTTTTTATTTATTTTTTTGTTTGGTTATATTTGTGCTTCTGTAAATGAGTAACTATTATCTTATCCTTGCGTATTTACGTTCATTTTATGTCTAGTATATATATATATATATATATATATATATATATATATATATATATATATATATATATATATATATATATA
>JAXCGZ010022716.1:10000-12500 GCA_037179515.1 Halocaridina rubra | reverse complement strand
CGAACTCTGGACCTTGTTTGTAGGGGCCGAGCGATATTTTCCCGCGCATAGGAAATATGTTTTTTTTTATATTTTTTTTATTGCTTTTCTACAAATATGTATTTAATTTTTTTTTTAAATTTATGTTCTTATTATCCCTTCACATCTGACAAGTCACAATACTCCCCAGCTCTGTTTCTCGTTGTTTTCTTCGTGTCCAGGCCCGATGAGGGTAGAATTTTTTTTTTTTTGCCCGTCTTGATGTTACAATCATAAAAAAATTTATATATATATATATATATATATATATATATATATATATATATATATATATATATATATATATATATATATATATATATATATATATATATATATATATATATATATATATATATTACGCAAAAAGTATCTATGCAACGTACCAATTTCAGTTCATTCTCACTGTATTAATAAGGACAATTACTAAATATTTAGATATTTTTTCCCCATAATTACCTTTTAGACTTAAATTAGGTTAGGACTGGTTTGGTAAAGTTAGTTTCGTAAGAGGGGTCTGGGGGCGAAGCCCCCAGTTAAGAAAGGTTAATGTAAATATTAATTCTGATATAAACACTGAAATATTGTTTTCCATTGATAATCTATATGAAACGACCAATTTTGATAGTTATTCCATTATTATATAGGGGTCATTATCTCAAAACCCGCTCATTTCCGAGGAACTGAGCATCAAAATCGGTCATTTCACTTAGAAAATCATGAGAATTACCAAATTTCATTGTCAAAATCAGTGACGGACATCAACTTCACATATACCAATATAATAAAAAATTCACACAATTATGAATGAAATCTCGATGGAGCCGATGTGAAACACTGTAACCACTATTTTCTTATTTATAGATGGCGCTTACCTGGACTTGGATGGAATTGCTATGAAAGGTCAGTAAATTAATAAAAAAAATAATAACGTGCATGCATGCTTGCCTCCAATGCCAAATATTAAGGGGGGTTTACACGGTCAAACGGTTCGTCGAACGCGGGTCGACAGACAAGTGTTTGAAGTGATGTTCGAACGTGTGAACGTGGTATTTGGTTGTCGAACACGTTCCGTGTTCGACAACCAAATACCCCGTTCACACGTTCGAACATCACTTCAAACACTTGTCTGTCGGTTCGACGAACAGTTTGACCGTGTAAATCCCCCTTTACACCATGCCTTACACATGGTAGCCAATGTTTGCCTCCGAGAGTCACCCGCTCACCTCAAGAAATTTACCATTCCTTATTCTTCGCCTCCAAATTTTAGTCTTCTTTGTCCCCATCACCTCCAAATTTTATTCCTCTTTGCCCCCCTCGCCTCCAAAATTTATTCCTCTCTGTCCCCATCGCCTCCAAAGTTTATTCTTCTTTGTCCCCTCTCCTCCAAAATTTATTTTTCTTAGTCCCCTCGCCTCCAAAATTCATTCTTCTTTGTCCCCTCGCCTCCAAAATTTATTCCTCTTTGTCCCCTCACCTCCAAAATGTATTTCTCTCTGTCCATATCACCTCCAAAATTTATTCCTCTTTGTCCCCATCACCTCCAAAATTTATTCCTCTATGTGCCCATCACCTCCATAATATATTCCTATTTGTCCCATCACCTCCAAAATTTATTCCTCTTTGTCCACTCGCCTCCAAAATTTATTCCTCTTTGTCCACTCGCCTCAAAAATTTATTCCTCTTTGTCCTCTCTCTTCCAAAATGTATTCCTCTTTGTCCCCATCACCTCCAAAATTATTCCTCTTTGTCCCCTCGCCTCCAAAATACATTCCTCTTTGTCCCCTCGCCTCCAAAATATATTCCTCTATCCCCTCGCCTCCATATTTTTCCCCTCTAATATGTCAAATTCATCCCCTCACACCTTCAAAGAATATACTACTCCTTACTCCCTCACCTCTACGTTCTCCTACGTTAATCCCTCACCTCCAAAAATTCATCACTATATCTCCTCGCCTCCAAAATTCACTCCTACCCAATCACCTTCCTACTCACCATATTGCCTCCAAAATTCACCCCGAAAATTAAGCGTCTCTTACCCACTCACCTCCAAAATTCACTCCTGTAACTCCAAAATTTACCCCCCTCATTCACCCTCTCATCCTAAGATACCCCCCATGCACTCTCACCTCTTTAATTCACTCCCAATTATCCCCTCGACTCCAAAATTCTTACCCTCTCATCTCCAAATTTCACTCCCACATCCTCCTCACCTCCAATATATGTATATATATGTACTTGGTAAAACTTTCTTCTTGCACATTTAAGAGGAAAGAGTAGATATTTTTGTCCGTTCAAAATGAACACAGATATGACAGTTAATTAATTTATTATTATTATTATTATTATTATTATTATTATTATTATTTTTGTTATTATTATTATTATTATTATTATTATTATTATTATTATTATTATTATTATTATTATTATTATTATTATTATTAGCCTCTCCACTCCCCATCACTAAGAGGAAACGATG
>JAXCGZ010022716.1:0-7500 GCA_037179515.1 Halocaridina rubra | reverse complement strand
TCATAAGTCCTAGGTTCGAGTCCCGGTCGGAGTAAAAAATGATTCATATATATATATATATATATATATATATATATATATATATATATATATATATATATATAAGGCTTGGCTGAATCGTTATTAAAACGTTGACTATGTGCATTAGGAAATATTAATAAAAGAGGATTCCCAGACACTTCCCACCACCCCATTTAATCGACTTCTACAACGGGCAGGGGAACATGGATGTGGTAATCCAATCCCTCACCACCCTAAGGACAAAAGAAGAAAATGAAGAGAAAGAAATAAATTTTTCTATGCACAAAAGCCCCTCGCACCTCCCCATTTTATCGAAATTTGCGACTCGCAAGGGAACACGGAGGATAGTAATTTGACTCACTGCATCAGCCGCCCGGTGTGATACTACAGCCTTTACACTAAAGTAGAATTGTCGTGGACAGCTCGATCTTAAGTCCATCCTCAGTTACTGACCTTTTCTATGCCTAAATTTACACAGAATATTCTTGTATATATGTTACGCATCTCATATCCCTTCACAGCTGACAAGTCACAACACTCCCCATCTTCGTTTCTCTTTGCATTGTGTTTCTTCGTGCCCGAGCCCGATGAGGGCAATTTTCTTCTCAAGTCCTGGTGTCACACTCATGAAAATAAAATATTCTTGTCGTCCAACCCCGATGAAGAAAAAATAATCGGAGTGAGAACTAGAATGAACTGTTAAATACGAATAAATAAATAAAAATTAAATAGATAAAAAAGATAAGTTTTGGAAAGGTAGAAACTAGGAATTTTTTGACAGTTTGTGAGGCCATCTACGGTGGTTTGCGCGGTTTTAATCAATCTTTCGGCTTGTGGTTCTTTGTTTACTCGGCACCGTTCTCTCTACACCGCACTGCTGCGTGATAGAGGTGCGTTCTCTCCGATGAAAATTTCATTTTGAGGAATTCGTCTATAAAGATGATATTTTTCAGTTTGTTATTATTATTATTATTATTATTATTATTATTATTATTATTATTATTATTATTATTAGTAGTAGTAGTAGTAGTTGTTGTTGTTGTTGTTGTGGTGGTGGTAATAATAGTAGTAGTGTGTTGCTGTTTTTAGCATTAATAATAATAATAAGAATAATGATAATAGTATTAACTAAAATAATAATCATAATAATAATAATAATAATAATAATTATTATTATTATTGTTATTATTATTATTATTATTATTATTATTATTATTATATTATTATTATTATTATTATTATTCATTATCATTATCATCATCATCATTATTGCATTTCCCGCTGTAACTTGGCATACCATAAAAATATTCGCGTTAGCCTTTACTTTAGATATTTTTTATACTGTAACCCTGAAGTTGTGATTACCTGCCAGCGCGCACACACGTACACACACACACATACCTTTTTGCTTGCATTAAAAGTACATTTTTTTATGAATACCGTGTCTCAGGCACTCCTTTTTGCATTACTGTTTGGTTAATATTTCATTAACTTTCAATACAGCGTGCTTGCGCGCATACACCATTTTACTAGTTTCCTAATACAGCACCAAAATATTTTTCTCCCAAAAACTTACTTTTCTTATTGTTATTTTAGCAACCTACTGCTAGTATTTAAAGAATTAGCTCTTTCTCCAAAGCTTAGAGACGGGGAGCTACGGGGTATGATTAATTTCCATTTGAAAAAACTCTTCTTAGCTCAACTGATGAGCTCCCATATTTGCTATATCAACTTTTTTAATATATATAAATTAACCATATATCAGTATGAACGAAAATGCTATTAGCAATCTAACGAACGTTCCGCCTCACATGTTTGGAAACGTTTGATATATCTAAACACGTGGTTAATAATATTGTATATCGTGGTATCCACATCCTTAATGGCTCTGAAGTTAGAGGTAGTAAGGATGATATGGTGTAGGCACTTTAAATGTTTACAAAACTTTAAGTTTCTTGTTAATATTTGAGCTTTTAAAAAGGGGGTAATATATAAAAATATCAACAAATAAAAATTAAAACAAAAACAGATGAAATGAAGAAACAAAATAACACTTAAAGTTAGCGCTCTGAAGAATAAAGCATTGAAGAAGAAGAATTTTTATTTAGTGACACCAGGACGGGTGAATACAATTGTCCTCATCGGGCCTAGACACGAAGAAACATAAAGCAAAGAGAAATAGAGGTGGGAAGTGTTGCGACTTGTCAAATGTGTAGGAATAATAAGAGATGTGTAACGAATATGCAGATATATTCTGTATAAATGAAGGAAGACTAAACATCGAGCTGTCCAGGACACTCCGATTTATATCTGAAAGACCATCAGCTGTAGACACGCAGCGGATGACTGGTGCCGAGGCCCAACCTACTATATGGAATAACTGAAAATTAAACACGTAAAATTAAATCAAGAAACAAAAGTAAAAATAATTTAAGACGAGTAGTAAAGACCCAATATCCCTAAAATATCTCTGAATAAAACATTGTTTCTTGTTCCAAAACAACCGAGAGAGAAAGAGAATATGTATTGGAAGTGATAGCGATCAACAGCGTCACTGAATTCCATAATTCTTTGGTAGTAGCTCCTTTCTCACCTCTACTGCTCTCCACCCATCACCCACCACCCAGAAGCCCAATTTCCATTCTTTCCTCCCCCTCACCTCTACCTCCTCCACCCGTCACCAACAATTCCTTATGCCATCCTCACCTCTACCTTTTCTCCACCCTCCACCCAGAACCCTTACTCCTTCTTCACTCCACCCATCACCAACCACCCACTTGCCATAATATCCCTCCTCTCCACCCACTTACCATCACGTCCCTCCTCTCCGCCCACTTGCCATCATCTCCCTCCTCTCCACACACCTGTTATAGCCCCCTCCTCGCCTCCCCTCCACTCTCTTCCATCTACCACCCACTTGTTCTTCTGTAAACTGCTCATAAAGGAAAACGAATGGCCTGTTACGTCAGGAAGAAGGAGCGATTTTTACCTCTCTGGGGCGTAAGTCTCTCCTTGGCCTCTCTTTTGCATCTTAATAGAGAGAGAGAGGTATGTTTTTTGGCGTTACTGTAACAATTCTCTCTCTCTCTCTCTCTCTCTCTCTCTCTCTCTCTCTCTCTCTCTCTCTCTCTCTCTCTCTCTCTCTCTCTCTCTCTCTCTCTCTCTCTCTCTCTCTCTCTCTCTCGGTACTAGAGCTAAATATCCCACCTACCTGACAATCTTGATCCGGACTTAGGACTGCCACTAAATTTAGATGCTCGTTAAGTCGGTGACTGTATTACTGTTGATCCGGGCTAGGGACCAGCACTAGGTCAAGCTTGCATGCTCCCTTAGGGGCTGGATTATTCTTTAAACTAAAACTAAGGCTTGAGCCGGGAGGTCATCAAGAGATAAATGATAAATTACATCATATATTTGACAACATTTTGATTGCAGGTGCTCGGGCCGGGCTTGGGACCGGCACCAAATTGAGTTGGCATGTTCCCACAGTGGCTGAATTATCATAAATAAATCTATGAACCATAGAGTAACAAGGCCATGATGTTATAGTAAAATATTTCACCTGACACTTGAACCGGGCTTGGGACAAGTATCGATTTCAGTTAACTTGCTCGAGTCTAGAACCAATAAAATTACGACATAAGTAATATAAATTTCATATAGTAAAATATTCCACCTACTTAATACCCTTGAACCGGGCTTGGGACATGATCGAGTCTTGGAGGAACACTAGGCCTATTACGGGAAAAATGTACTTTCATAAGACCTACTTGACACCCTTGAACCGGGCTTGGGACCGAATTGATTATGTAAATAAAATAATGAGTTGAAGCAACAGGGTCATCACGTGACTCTCGTCAACCGGACTTGGGACGGAATTGAACTGGGATGCTCCCACTTAATTATCCAAGGTAGAATTATTAGTATTGAACCAACATTTCATTCTGGGACACTCAATCCGGGATTAGGACCGACACCGAATTGAGCTGTCTTCCAAAACTTATTTTCTGTTCTTTTTTGTCAAAGGAGTCGCTGAGTTAGCATACCAAGTTGGTCGATTTACCAATGGGGACCCCGTAGCGACGGGGTCTCCCGTCCGTTGCTACAGCCCCCAAAGGAGCTGTTTGAATGTCGCCGTCTCACTAAGGGGGCCAAGGGAAAGGGAGACCTCGAGGTGTGTCTTACTAAGGGTGCCAGAGAAGAGGGGAAGGAGTGCCTCACTAAGGGGTGGGAATGGGTGGTAAGGGTGCCAAGGGAAAGGGAGATGAGGAGGAGGTCATCCAGGGATTCTCTTTCTCTATAGATGTGCGAGGAATAAGATCTTGGAGAGAGAGAGAGAGGAAAATTTGTGTACTATCTCAATTTGAACCGATCGTGGTGTATACATGTATGCAAAGCATGTATATATTAAAGAATAACATACCATTATACATGTATGACTACGACTTAAACACACAGTCTTCCCGCAAAACTCGACCGGAGAGCAATAAGTACCGTACAACTTATTTTTTGATAATTGATAAATTAATTAATTCATTTGTAAAAAATAAACCGACGAATTCGGTTACTTTATTTTTTATAATTTTTTTATATGGATTTAAATAATTTATTTTACAGTTTTATGTCCCAATTAGTCTCAGTTCGGATAGGGATAGACTCAGACATGTTGGAGCTGGGGTATTTGGTTGAAAGCCTATCCTAACGCACCGCAGTGGGATTGTACCCGCGGCCCTGTATATAGCTGAATAGATGTCATCTATCTATATAAAAGAGCCATATTCACCCTTATAAGGGGGGTGGCTGAGTCAAAGAAAACTAGAAAAATTATATATATGCATTAATTATCTCTTCTTATGTGTATTAACTTTATGAAATAAGTAAGGCTAACTTAAATCAACCCAACCCAACCCATTGTAGTCTAACCTAACCTCATTCCCAGATGAAGCACTTAAAAAATGTAGATCAGGTGCCTGTTCAGGTAGTGATGTATAAATAGCTCTTTCGATCAGTTCATTCACCCAGATTGACCTCCCCCCTTCCCTGATTTTCATAAAATAGGTCATTTAAGGGTCAACACTAGAACAAACAAATAAAATTCAGTGACCAATAATAATAATTATTATTATTATCATTATTATTATTATTATTATTTTTATTATTTAATGGAGTCTGTAGTCTCCGTGGCAAAATGGTAGCGTCTGTGACTCTGAGGCGGCAGGTTGAGGGTTCGCGCCCCGTCACGGACTGAGGTTAGTAAGGGCATACACTCATAGTAACGATTACATCTGCCAAAACAAGTCCTTCGTAAGAAGGCAACCGTCCTAGCCCTTAGAAGAAAAGGGAGTTCGTGACGTAAAACCGAATACATTATTTAATGGGGCCGCTGTAGTTCAGCGGTAGAGAGCACGTGCCAGGCAGCGACTAACCCTGGTTCGATCCTACTGAGGGGCGTAATAAGAGCATCCAGCCTTAATCCCCCAGCTCCATTGTGTGTCCACCCCCATTCAAATGGGGACGAATTGTGATACTTGAAACTTCGCTTTAAGAATTCGAAATATATCGAAGGAAAATTCGTTAGAATTTAATAGCATTTTACTTAATTATGAGGGGTGGATAGAATACCTCATCCGTGTTCCCTTGCGTGTTGTAAAAGTCGACCTCCACAAAGATTTATTTTTTTTACTTGGACTCAGCCACCCTTTTTAAAAAGGGGATTATGACTTGTATATAGCTACATAGCTGACTGCAAACACACACTTATCATATGTAAAAATATGAAACCTATTTTGGCTTTTGATGAGTGTGCTCCATATGTACATTGATGCATTGTCATATGTGTAGTAGATTTGAATCCAGTCACGGCTAAAATACGTTACATGTAGATATTATGTGCAATACTGTACCGTAAGCTACTGGGTATGCGTATATATGAGTAATATGCGTGAGTGTGCTACATATGTACGCTGATGCATTGTCATATGTGTAGTAGATTCGAATCAAGTCAGGGCTAGAATACATTACATGTACATATTATGTGCAATACTGTACCGTGAGCTACTGGGTATGCGTATATATGAATAATATGCGTGAGTGTGCTCCATATGTACACTGATGCATTGTCATATGTGTAGTAGATTCGAATCAAGTCAGGGCTAAAATACATTACATGTACATATTATGTGCAATACTGTACCGTAAGCTACTGGGTATGCGTATATATGAGTAATATGCGTATGTATGCGCACAGAGAAATACATTAACAGATAAATAAAGATACATAGTGAACGGAAATATGATAGTGAAGATATGTCGGATTATAATTGTATAAAAAAAATTATCTAATCTTTTCCTATTTAAAGAAATGGGATTTGGGGATTCTGATAAAGAAATATGCTTTTGTGGCATATCCTATATTATGTATGTTAAGCGAAGAAGGAAATAATAATGATAGTAATATGATGATATAACAACAACAATAATAATAATAATGATGATAATAATAATAATAATAATAATAGTAATAATAATAATAATAATAATAATAATAATAATAATAATAATAACAATAATAATAATTATAATAGAATTATTATTATTATCATCATTATTATTATCATCATCATCATCATCATCATTATTATTATTATTATTATTATTATTATTATTATTATTATTACATGGTAGTCACTGTGGCTCAGGCGGTAGCGTCCGCGACTTTGAGGCGTCAGGTGGAGGGTTCGCGCCCCGCCACGGTCTGAGGTTAGCAAGGGCATGCACTCAGGGTAACGATTACATCTGCCAAAAGAAATCCTTCGCAAGAAGGCAACCGTCCTAGCTCTTCCTAGAAAAGGGAGTCCGTGACGTAAAACACTATTATAATTACATGAGATTTGCAAGACGAAAGCTTGTGTAATAATTCCAATACTGCTACTTCTGTAATAATGATAATAATGATGATAATAATAATAATAATAATAATAATAATAATAATAATAATAATAATGGCTAACAGTATCTTTACGAGCCACGTGGAGATCTGAACTCTGGACCTCCTGGGTACTTTCATATTCGGTTACTATATTATAGAGTTTCTTATTGTCCTGTAACAAGTACGATTCAGTCTCGGGTCCTGTAGTTATAGCTCCATATATATGCCTCGGAAGCCTTTTTAAGGTAAGTTTTGTAATGAGTCTTGGCAGATGTAATCGTTACCTTGAGTGCATGACCTTGCTAACCTCAGACCGTGACGGGGCGCGAACCCTCGACCTGACGCCTCAGAGTCGCGGACGCTACTGCATGAGCCACGGTGACTACAATAATAATAATAATAATAATAATAATAATAATGGCTAACAGTATCTTTACGAGCCACGTGGAGATCTGAACTCTGGACCTCCTGGGTACTTTCATATTCGGTTACTATATTATAGAGTTTCTTATTGTCCTGTAACAAGTACGATTCAGTCTCGGGTCCTGTAG
>JAXCGZ010022715.1:117500-152500 GCA_037179515.1 Halocaridina rubra | reverse complement strand
AAAAATCCTTAAAGAATGAATGAAATAAAATAAAAAATATTTACATTCCTTGACAGCAGTTTTAGTATATGCTGAATTTAATAAAATGGAAAATTATTTTGCACTCTGATATTTTTCTTTTTATTAGTGTGACATCTTGACATGCTGGAAAACTGTCCTCATCTGACCCGGGCAAGAAGAAAATATTGAGAAGAAGCAAAAGCAGAAGTTTAAGGACAAGAGAGAAATAAGTGAATGATACATACTAGGAAAGGACAGGCTGAAAGAATAGTTGAAGTGGCGGTAGATCCTCTTTTTGAAGAAACATACATTATAAGAAGTAGGAAAGACACAAGGGGGAAGAGAATTCCAGAGTCTTGAGGTGGATGGGAAGAAACAGTCTTCGCACCTACCAATCCACGAGCTACAAATATCCACACAGTACCTGCGAGATAAGGCCTCTTGACGAGTTTTACACGGCCTCGGCAGCAAGGGAGGGATGTAGCTTGCCAACTCATTAAAGCAACGATGGAAGTAAGAACGATAGAAAAGAGAAAGGGATGATTACCTTGCTGCAAAGAGAAAGAGAATCAAGATTAGAAGTTAGAGAAGGATCAATGATTTTTCTGGTTCCTTTAGACTCAACCCTATTAAAGAAATAATCATAAGAAGAAGTACCTCAGATGTGCAAGCAGTATTGTAAGCAAGAACATATAATACCTTCCTAGATTTTAAGTAACTGTAATGAGGATAAGTAAATGACGAAAACGAAGCAGAAACCCCAATTATTTGAATACAGATTTAGAAAATTGTATAATGTGACTCCTCTAAAACAAGTTAAAGGCTATATGGATTCTTATGTTAACAGAATTAAGAGTGTAAATTTCGTTATTTTCGAAAAACAAGAGGGTTATCAGACTGAGAAGCTGGTAAAGAGATAGCCGGACACCGTGTCTTGGATGCTTTAAATTTAACTAAATTTTGGGTTCCCAACTCTAATACTCTCTGTAAAATGGAGCAAATAGTTGAAGAAAGAGTGATACGAAACTCATTAGTAGTAACAGAAGAATATTGTGAAGAGAAGGCAGAGGGAAAATGAAAGGTAGAATCGTCGGCCAATGCGTGGAGAAGAGAGGAGCATTGAGATTGGAGAAAAGCGTTAATGAAGAGAAGAAACAGAATAGGTGAAAGAACTGAATCCTGTATAACACCACTGGTCACTGGGAATGAGCTACATTTTGCTTTGTCAACAATCACAGATATAAAACGGTCAGATAAAAAACTGGAATCAGAGAACAGAGAGAGGGGATGAAGTCATAAAGAAGGAAGTTTGGTCAACAAAGCCTTACGCCAGACTCTGTCAAAAGTCTTAGAGATGTCAAGGGCCACCCACAACAAAAGTGTCCTCATAGTTCTTTAGAGAAGATGACCATACATGAGTGAGATTGGAGAGGAGGTTACCAGTGGCTCTTGCCTTGCAGAAACAGCACGGGTGATCGAAAATTAGTGAAATAGATTAAGGATGTTTTAAAAAATGAGAATTGAGCAATGTTTCAAATAGCAGAGGTTAGGACAATAACTTGGTAGATGAAAGGACTAGAGTGGTACACTTCTTAAGAACAGCTAAACTAGTGGGTGCTTTTGAATGAAGGATAGATACTAGTTGAGAGAATCAGGTGAAAAAGATGGCAGTAATCCTATCATATCCAAATGCCTTGTTAATCATTAGAGAGTGATGAACCTAATGCACTTTGTGTGGAGAAAGCATAAGGGAAGCATGGTGTTAGAAAGGGGTAAAGTACAGTGAACAGGTGAGCTATAATCACCTACAGAAGTTGGCAGAAGAAGGAGAGCAAAAGAGAGACATAGTCATAGTCATACACTGGCTTTGTCAATGGAAGAACAAACTATAGAACTTTAAGGATGAATGAGAAATGGAAAGCTTTAGTTGCAGAAGTTTTGGGAGAAGCTTTTAGCTAAGGACCAGAAACATTTATCAGTGGAAGAGGAGTTTTAGTCATCAACTACCTTCTTAAAAAGGGAGTTTTTAAGCCGTAATAAAAGCAGTAAGTTAAATTAGAAGAAGAGATTTGGCATGACCAGTATGCATGATCCCTGGGCTAAATAACCATGGAGTAGGCATGATCAAACCAAGAATTATGGGGAGAAAAGTTTTGATAGAGAAGGGGATGAGCCCCTACTTTCCCAAGGTTGTGATTTCGCTAACTTTGATGGCTACTTGATATGGGTGCAGGTCCAGAAACAGTAGGTATTTTAAGGGAAGTCCAAGAGAAAGTTACACAAATCATCAAAATGGGTATGCTCAAAGCCAAAAGCGGCTCTGAGTAAGAGGAATTGATGGAGGGGGAGCAAAAATAGAAGTTGAGATTAATGAGTGGCCAGAGCTACCAAGAGAGGAAAGTGCAGAATATGAATAACCTGACGGATCTGAAGAAAAGAATAGGCCAAGAGTGTTAGCTACATGGTCGTGAAGATCGGGAACACGAGTAGGATGTTTGGTAGTCTGCTCCAGATCTTGAGTAATAAAGCGCATAGACACCACCTTTGGAAGTTTAGCAAGAATACAGGCTAGAACAACAGATTTGAAATGGGCCAGGGGATGCACAGCTAGGCAGCTAGGTTTCAAAAAGAAGGAAGAGGTTAGGGAGTGATGAACCCAAGTGTTGTTCTACAGACAACAGATTAGCATTCAGACCACTGATGTTAGAAAAGTAGAGAGTGACAGTAGCAGATCTATCAGGGGGTGCAAGCTTATGTACAGAACTGTAACTAGCCAATAGTGGAGTCAACAACATCCCAGGAGATTGTTTGCACCCCTCAATGCCGGGTAATGGAGGTTATAAGTTGTGAACTTTCTATAATTATTATAGAGATGAGAAAAAAAGGAAAGAAGGAGAAACAGAGATGGGGAACGTTGTGACTTGTCTAATGTAATGGGACAGTAAGAGTTGTGTAACGAATACTACGGAATATTCCGTGTAGATGTAGGCATAGGGATAGAACCGTTCCTGAAGGCAGACTTAAGTTGGAGCTGCCTTGGTCAGCCCTAGTTAAGTCTGGAATGCCTTCAGTTGTAGTATTCCAATGGGCAGCTGTTGCCATGGCCACCCTGCTAACTATAGTTATTTATTTATTGCTGCATATAAGTAAGCATGAGATCGCGTATCAAAGTATCTGAAATAACCATATTATGAGGAGTCTTTGATCTGATATCTTATGAAGAGCCACATAGATTTATAATAAGAAGAACGACACAATAGTTAAAAACTTCTGAAATGATTCGGCAAGCTCTAATATCAGGGCACACTCTACCTACTCCTAGCAAAAGAACTTTAAAATGTTAGCCATAAGAGACTTAAAAATTACATAATCATGAAGTAACAGAGCAGACTAAAGATTACATGAGAAAGAAAGTCAACGTGGAAGATGACTGAGATTAAGGCTTGAAGGATTGTACATATAAAGCTGATTTTTTTTTTTGCTTGGATTTCAACTAGGAATAGCACTGGTTATAGCCATGAATTACGTTGACAAATGGGATCAAAATGAGGAGAAACTTGTAGAAGAGTGTGTTCTATCCCTACGTTATAGCAACTATAGACCTGCATATTTTTCTTAAATAAAACAAAACTAGTTTATGTTCTATTAGATAAATGCCTCTTGTGAAGCTATTAATATGGGATAATTCAATACAGTAAGCAAAACTCTCAAGATGATAATGCAAAAAATCTTTGAGAGAAACATGAAAGAAAAATATAAGTTACATTCTTGCAGTGTTTAAGGAGATCAGCCTCCACTGTTTGGAAATCAAACGAGAAATCTGTGGGCGTAGTTGTGCATGAGATATAGATATAGGAATTAGTGAAAACTGATTGCGAATTAAAATATAAAAAAGGAAAATAATGTGTATATTTTATTTTCAAACCTCCGCCTTGGGTCTTATGAAAACTATGCCAACCCATTTTATTCAATTCATCCTCGCCAGTAAAAATAATGCGTGTTTGACGTTCTCACATTTTAAATAGATCACAAAAATGTTCCAGCATCTTAAGAAATGGCAATGAACCTCCAGATGACTTCCTCAACGCGATGTTAGAGACACGCCTTTCCGTATGGAAAACTTCATAAAGAAAACAAAATGTAATTCAATGAATAGAAAAGTATTAAAATCATCTCAAAAAAATTTTGTTGGGTGCAGAGGAATAAAATATGATAATGAATATCAACAAGACTCGAAAGCTATTTTCGTCGTAATGCCAGTGAGCCCGATATTAGTGAAGAATGATTCTTCTCATAGAGATAGGCAGTCAACTGACCTAAATCTAATTAATACACAGAGTGAAAACGATCCATGAAGCATAACTTGGCCTCCCAATACCCTGGGTTGCAGTGAAAATGAAAAGTGAAGTGAAGGGGTGTGTTATATCTGGTTGACTAATTGATATTGTGTTAGATGACACTGTCGTTGAAAATATTCTAGATGTCTATGGTGAATTTGTTGTTAAGAAAAAACAGAGAAAAATTATAATAGTGTTTCCCTATTTGAACTTGTTCCATCTTTATCTGAACTGGAAGAAAAAGTGCATAGTCATAGCAAAATATTACGCAAGTACTGTCATGAATACGAGGCATCTTTCATTATCCAAAAATAATTAACACTAGGAGCAGGATATATAAATCTCAGCGTGATAAGAGAGAATGTCAGTAATCCTATCCCCCCCCCCATCACAAGAGCCGCTGCCATCCATACAGCAAAAGGATGTTTCTGAAAGTTGGTTAGAAATACGAAGAAACAAAAGCACGTTCATGAAGGCCAAAAAACAAGTAAGGTTGGATAATGGCCTAAATGAAAGCGTTCAATATCCCTCAAACAACAGCTCAAAACCCCGTGGTAGCATGCCAAAGTCTGTTCACACACACCAAAAAAGATGCTCTATCAAACAAGACCTCCTACTACTCCAACTCATTTTTCTAAACCGGAAAAGAGTATGAAGCGAATTCAGTCGCCATATCCAAACATATCGCTTTGAGTAACAGCTGAATTGAGGAAATGGGAATCAAGTCATCAAGAATGTAAGCATTGCATACAATACAGTTAATAAGTCTTTTGTAAAGAAAGCTTGGAGGATAATTCACAACTAAGCAAAAATAAATAGCGATGGTTTAGAAATCTAATACTTTAGTGCTAAAACAATATGTTCTTCCTTTATTGAAATAAGAATGTTCGTCACAGTTACAATGGTAGATATCTTATGTGTATCAGAAACTTGGTTAAACAAAAATAATGCAAGACAAATTTCTTTAAATAGCTTTTTAATTTATTTCCATGTGATTGTCTTCTAGGAAGTGGCTCTTGTAGATATGTGCTCAGTGATTTTAAATATGTTAAAAAATTAATGATCCCCTCTCTTAAAGCCATTGAAGGCTTATGAAAATTGTAGACTAAATTCTCATGAACTCATTGTCACGTCTTCCGGCATAACGAGTAAAACTAAGCCTCTCCATGATGTATTTATCTCAAATATTGGAAGATTTCATCAGCTCCTTTAAAGTAGCAAACTGCCATTTGTCAGATCATGAACTAATATCAGTCGAAATATACGTATGGAAACAAAAACAAACATCTATCAAGAACTTTTCACAGTTTAAAACATTGCAGTCCGAGTAATTTCTATGATTTTTTTATTTGTCTCTTTCCCTAAAAATTCCAATGAGATTCTGAGTACTAATGACGTCGGGAAAGAAGTAAATATTATAACGACAAATTTCTTGTGTTGCCTAAATACTTGTCTTCCATTTGTCACAAAAAAATTCTCAGCTGCATGGATGAATGATGGTTCCCGCCAAAAAGAAGGACTGAATGTAAACATCAAGTGTTCCTCATCTTATTTACGTTTTTATCCTAGAAGTTAAGACAATTTCTAGGGATTGTGCTAAAGATAAGACGTATGAAGTGTCAGTGCTTTCTTTGCAAGTGATATGATAAATGAAATGTGCTTTTTTAGTTAAATATAAGCCAGCACATATCACAGAAAGCACTCCATGTTCGTTTTTAGCCGTGGTTGCCATGGTAATCAAGATTGTTTACTGTTTTCTAATTCAGCAGTAACTAAAGTAAAATGCCAGCTTTTGATCAAGTAGAGGCAATAAGAGGCCTAACTCCAGCATAGATTGGTAAGCTCACTAACTCCCAATTAAAAACTGCATTATCAACCCTTTTAAATGCACAAGGTAGTAATGATCCTTCTAATGCAATATTGTTGCAATAGATTAGAAGCCTAAAAAGTTATATAGAAGAAATAAAGTGTGTCAAGCAAGAGGAAGCAATACTTAGTGGGCAAGTTGATCAGGCATTTCGAATAATTCATCAACAGCAGAAGTTTCTTGAATCGTTTGATGCGAAAGAGAGACAGAAGAAGTTTTTTTATATCTGAGGTTGTAGAGGGCAATGATAACTTGGGTGAAAATGATCAATATAAAGTAAAGGCTGTGGTGTTGGCTACTGGCTACACTGAGAGATTCGACGTGAATGATTGGGAACTGAAGAGGCTTGGACAACAAACGGCAAACAGGAAAAGGCCTATTCTGGTGATAGTAGAGAATAATCAGATAAGGAATGCCATTGTTGGAAAGGCCAGGAATCTTAAGCATGCAGGACCTCCATTTGACTCAGTTTACGTAAGGAAAGATGTCCACCCTGCTGTTAGAAGAGAAATTAGAAGATTGCGCAGGAGAGAAAAAGAGGAAAAGGAAAAACCAGAGAATCAAGGAACAAATGTTTTGTATGATGCTGAACAACGGATACTTCTACGAGATGGACTAGTGATCGATAGATATGCACGCAATTTTTTCTACGGAGGTCACAGTTGGATAGTTGCTTGAATAGATTGCAGGTTTGTGCATGGAATGTTGCAGGTGTGGGGGATAAACTGCAAAATGAGGATATTTTGTCTTTTGTTTTAAAGTTTCACATTGTATGGTTGTTAGAAACCAAAACCAGTTATTGTTTTAGTGTTCCGGGATTTAAAGTGTATCAGAATCCATCTAAAGTAAATGAGAAAAGGGGGGGGGGAGTTGCACTACTTATAAAATGTTCAATTCTGAAATATGTAATGAATGTTGATATAAATATAGAGGGACAGATCTGGCTTGAGTTATCCTGTTTTGCGTCTTTGATTTTTGGAGGAGTATATATTCCCCCACAAGATTCACCTTATTTTGAACCATCATTCTTTGGTAATTTGGTTGCTAAAATAATGAAGCATTCTGGAGTAGTTGTAATAGGAGATTTTAATTCTCGTGTAGCCAAACCTACCATTAACAGCTGTGATAATGTTGCTTATGAGCATAGTGGAACGAAAGACTTTACCTTAAATAGTCATGGACGACACTTAAGCGAAATATGTAAAAGTACCGGCCTGGTGATAGGCAATCACTTGAATACGGGGAAAAAGATATTAGGTAGTGATTTGTCCTATAGACAAGGGTCTGTTTGGAAGTCAGAAATTGATTTGTGCCTTGTTAAACCAGAAATTGTAAATTTAATCCAAGAATTGTATGTCCATCGCGAAATTGCTGGATCAGACCATGCTCCTTTGAGTCTCCAGTTGAAAATGCATCTTATAGTTATATATCGGGATCAGGTCTTTTAGAGAGATCTCTAATGCTTGGTCAGTCTTATATACCTCCAGTTGACCATTATTAAGCTAGTACTGGACCATCTTATAGGAAGGTAAATTTGACTGAATTTAGGACGGCTTTAGAGGAGGGTCCTCCTCCTGATATTAATGGTCATGAAGACGTGAATGTTTCTTTGGTAATAGACAATGCTTGTAAAATAATAAACTCTGTGGCATAAGATAACCTAAACAGTCCTAATGAGGGTCTTAATTTATGGGAGCAGGGACAACCAAGATGGAAAAGACTGTTAGAAGAGGGATGACTCTAGGTTAATTTGGCGCTTTATTAACTGCAAGGGTGAACCATCAGAAGAAAAAACTGAGGGGCCAGATGATTCCCAATTCAAAACGCATTTTGAAAACTTGTTGAGCCCGACAGTTGAAGTTGTACATGATGATCTAGATGTAGACTCAGCACCGTACATTCCCTTGTTAGATGACCCCTTTACATAGAGGGAATTAGAGATAGCATCACATAAACTAAAGAAAAACAAGAGTTATATCGGAATTTACCCCTTTTTGTTTTCATTATTACCTGTAACATGGCTAATATTTTTTTCTGACAGTATTTAATTTAGTATTTAATTATGCTAGTCATCCTGCTTTATGGTGCTATAGTAAACTAATTACTTTATTCAAGAGTGGCGACAGATTTGACTGCGGAAATTACCGTGGTATTAGTATCATGAATACTTTAGCTACAGTTTATGATATACTTCTCATGGTTAGGTTAAATTTGTGGTGTTCAATCGATAAGTGTCAGGCTGGGGGTCAAGAAAACAGGGGCTGTATTGAACATATTGTATCTCTTCGCTTGTTAATCGATTATGCGCTTTGGAAAAAGACGAAATTATATTATTTATTAGTAGATTTCAGTAAGGCTTACGACCGAGTGCCTCGTGATAGGATGATTAACCATCTGAAGTCAATGGGATGTGGTAGAAAGATGCTTTTGGCATTATATGGAATATATAAATGTACAATAAATATTCTTAAGTCATCAATAATATCATCTTCTATTGGAGTAAGGCAAGGGGCACCAACTAGCTGTCTCTTATTTATCATGTACTTTGATAAAATGATTAAAATTATTAAAGAAAGGATAGGAGAAGATGGATACTTGGGAATGTTACACGCTTTATTGCTAATGGATGACACAGCCATCTTGGCGACGTCTCGGATTATGTGTTATAGGAATCTTATGATCTTATCTGAATACTGCTCTGAATATGGCATTGTTATTAATGAAAAAAAAAGACTAAGTTTTTTGTGGTAAATGGTAATGAAAAAGATAGGGAACTTCTCACCGTGGATACCTTAGTTATCCAGTATCGTCTTAGATATCTATATTTGGGGGCACGGTTTACAGACTTGGGAACTATGGAGTCAGTACTAGCACTTCATGTAACTTCAACTACTCCATCATTTAATAAGTTTGCTGTGTTTTCTGCTGCAAATACCACTATGCCTTTTCTGCATAAGATGAAAGTTTTCAATGCTACCCTTACTGCTTCTCTGCTATATAGTTCGGAGAGTTGGTTAACATTTAATGTAAAATGTATAAAACAATTATATAATAAATTAGTCAAGTGTCTGTTGGGTGTATGTGCAAGCGAGAGAATACACCACTTTTTAGAATGTTGTCACGTTGTTTGAAAGGTGAAACGAATGGATTTACGATGGAGCAACTAAAACAACAGATACTCTGTAAGCCAGACAGTGCTAGTAAGTTTGTTAATTACCGATCTGAGTTTAACTCTGGTCTTGATGTGCATAAGATATACAAAAAGAGTGTATATATTCCTGACTATTTAAGAGTATCTTTTACCAGATTGAGATTAATGTCTCAAAACTTAAAGATAGAGACAGGCAGGTGGAGTAGGTTACGCAGAGAGGCTAGAGTATGTAATTGTAATAATATTGTAGTACAAGATGAATGTCACTTTTTGCTGGAGTGCCCTTTATCACAACATATTCGTGAAGCTTATAATCAATTAGATTTTACTTCTTTGGATAATTTGCTGAATGAAGATTTTCATTTAGTAGATTTATGTATATATGTTAATGAGGTTTTGAAATTATGCCCAGGATGTTAAATGTAATATTAAATAATGGTGTATGAGGTAACTCGCATTAAGTTGAATATATTGTAATGTTTTTCTTAATGGACAAATAAGTGGTGATACTTTTGGTATCTTCATGTTTTTGATTATTTATTTTTATTGTCTTTGTAATTCATTGTATTGTAAAAAATAAATTTAATTCTTGTTTGTCAATAAACTACTACTACTATTAAAATATAATATGTCAAGTCGAACTATGCTAGGAACAAAGGATGGTCAAAATAATGGTGTAATAAATGCGACCTATACAATTTTCATACTAAATCCTAAAACATTTAACTACTGACACAAATTTCATGATTGTAAAACTGAAAAAAATGACATATCGATGATCGTAAAAGGAGTGGTATCAAGTAAAAAGAATTTCATTCTCAAGATAAACATAAATGATCCATCAGATTCATATGAAAAAAAAATATTAGTTGTAGCAAACGTGTGGAAAGAGGTTCATGAAAGCAAGCAGCAAACATAATTCAAGAAACTTCTATGACTCGACAAAGATATCTACCAAACAAGAAACTCTTTAGGCCTCAACCTGCTTGAATATTATCTCGTAATAAAATGCCTAAAAGCTTAGAAAGTAATAATTATTGTGGAGCAGATGGAATGTTTATTAAATTCGCGAAAAATTCAAAATCATTATAAGCATTTTCTCTAACTGTGATTATTAGCACCTATATTGCTACAGGAGTATTCACAGAAGACTGGATATATGGAATTTTTCTACGTTCTTCAAACATGGGGACAGTTTGCATTGTTTATTTTTGTTGTTGACTTATTTGCAATTTCCACATGTCAGTTTATTGTCATAATGAGTAGTCACCTTGGTTGAGTGGTAACGCTCGCGACTTTGATTCGTCAGGTCATGGGTTCGCGGTCCGCTACGATCTGAGGTTAGAAAGGGCATTCACATAGGGCAACGGTCACACTTGCCAGAACCATAGTCTTTCTCATGATGGCATCGTCTTAGACGTTTGTAGAAAAGGGAGTCTGTGACGTAAAACCGATCACCACAGTTTATAGTAAAAAATGACATCTTTGGATTTGGTGACTTAAATGTCCGTACTTATAACATCCTACTCTTCTCCCGATTTTGTCAAAAGTTTTTTTGAGAAAATTGTAGCAAACCATAGAGTAACGCCAAAGCAGTTTAGCGGTAAAAGTAGAGGCTTCAAAAGGTCGGCGCCAAAACTGTTGCGCCAAATAGTCTCATTCCGTAGAAACTTTGGGTTATTCCTTGGCAGACATTTATCATTAGATTCTAATATCGGAAATGTTTATACTAAAGCAGCAGGTGTGAGGTCTTCCTGAACTGAAATAATGATTTATATGACCAGGCACAGAAAGAAAATAAAAGTCTGAAAAGCAAAGTTCAAAAGATTCAAGATCATGTTGCTAATATCGCTGTCGGTCATGGTAAAACAGTTTGGCCGAGTAACACAGTGTATTGGAGACATAAACTGGTTCTAGGTAGAGAAGCAAATGGATTATGATATGGTAATGCCTCAGTAAGAGTTAATTAAAACGTTATACCAAAATGACTTATGAATATTAGGAGAGTTAGCGGTTCTGGGGAAGGAAACACTTGGCAATCGCTAAAACTTGTGATGTCAAGAATTAGGACAACAATAGCAGGCCAAACCCTGCCTGTCCTAAGTCCCCCCAACCTTTGAAACAGAGAGCCAGAAGATACAAATGAAACAAAAATAGCATACGTAATCAAAACGAGACTGAAGGCATATTTTTTAGTTCATGAATGTGTCAGTGTATTGTACTAATGGTTGAATTGATATGATAATCTTGTAGGAAAGAGTGTAAATTTAGTAATTACCTAAATTACGAAGTTTTATATATGATTCTCTCCCCATCTACCTCCAGACTGAACTCTCTTCCTCCTTCTGTCTTCCCAAATTCTTATGACTAATCTTCCTTCAAAATGCGGATTTATCGTCATCTCAGGCCCTAATCCTCCATATCTCTAGGTCTTCAGTAATTCGACTATTTTTTTCAGTCTGTCCTTTTCCTTTGTGTCTCATTACCTCGTATCCGCCTTGTCCATAAGATTTTTCTTTTCCTTCGTTTTAATATTTTTTCGTGCCCTGGCCTTTATCGATGAGGACAGTTTTTTGCCTGTCCCGGTGTGTCACACTCATAAAAAATTAATTCTGAGGTGGTGTGATATATCTACATTATCTCTACTTTTGCGTATAATTTGTGAATATCCACTAATAATGTGCGGAATAAAGACATTTTATTATCGTCGTCATAAATACTACTCTCTCTCTCTCTCTCTCTCTCTCTCTCTCTCTCTCTCTCTCTCTCTCTCTCTCTCTCTCTCTCTCTCTCTCTCTCTCTCTCTTTCTTCTCTTCTCTTCTCTTCTCTTCTCTTCTCTTCTCTTCTCTTCTCTTCTCTTCTCTTCTCTTCTCTTCTCTTCTCTTCATTCTCTCTCTCACTCTCAATCTCTCTTTCCATTGTAAAGGAGAAAAATTAGGTTGAAAAACAAGTAATTTACTAATTCACCTATCTTAGAGAGTAAATCATATTTGGATCTATCATATAAGTAGAACCATATTTTTCTCTTTCCTTCTGAAATGTCATTGATATAGATGTGTTTTATCCATTCCTCACAATTTCCCTTTGCTTTACAGAAAGAAAGGCCGAATAATGGAGTCCATCAACCTCTTGTCTCCTTTGTTCATCCCTAAGGAAGAAGAGGAATCAGGATGGAGAATCGGCAGGTTACTAGTAGAACTTTATTTACATGAAGGAAGACACAAGGAAGCTGAAGACATCTACCTCAGTTTGGCAGTCGCCCAACCCAACAATCCTCTCATATTAGCTGAGTATGGCATTTTTCTCCGGAATTCAGGTGAATAGCCTTTATTATCTCGATGCCTTCATTTCATTCTGAGCGCGACTGTCCGTTATATTATTCTAGTGTCTGGAATATTAAGGGAAACAGTGGATTAGCTGTTCTCATATAATATCCCAGTATTTTTATTTTTGTTAATTGCATTATGACAGAAGTTAAACAGTAGTGATGTAAATGACACTTGTTATGAATTCTACGAATGGGTAAGGATTTTGTACAGTAAACTTCTTAGGCTTGTTTGAGTCTCAGTTTTAAATTCTTAGAATATGTGCATGCATAAGTTTATTACCACTCTGATGAATTGTATTTTTTTTCTTTATGAATGTGACACCAGGACGGACCCCCAAAATATAATAATAAAATTGGCCTCATCGGGCCTGGGCACAGAGATGGAGTGTAGTGACTTGTCAGATGTGAAGGGATATTTAGAGATGCGTGACAAATATCCAAGAATATTCGGTGTTGATGTAGGCATACAAAAAGAACCGTAACTGAAGGAAGACTTAACATCGAGCTCTCCTGTACAGTCCTATTTAAGTGCAAAGGACCTTCAGCTCTAGTATAGCAACGGGCGGCTGGTGACATGGGCCATCCTACCACAATTTTATTGAACGGGAAAAGCACTGCTCTGGTTTGCATGTATGAATGCATTCGCTTATTTGTTCTAATGGGAAACAGGCGCCAATCATGTGTGTATATGCATGTGCATGTGTGTTACTGACCTTGTACATTTGCTTTAATGAGATATAGCGCTGTTTGTGTATGTGTGTGCTTGCGCACGCACGCAATCATCAATATATTTGTTCTCGTCTCTTGTTTATATATATATATATATATATATATATATATATATATATATATATATATATATATATATATATACATATATGTATATATATATATATATATATATATATATATATATATATATATATATATATATATATACATATATATATATATATATATATATATATATATATATATATATATATATATATATATATATATATATACATATATATATATATATATATATATATATATATATATATATATATATATATATATATATATGTATATATATGTACATATATATATATATATATATATATATATATATATATATATATATATATATATATATATATATATATATATATATATATATATATATATATATATATATATATATGTATGTAATATATATATATATATATATATATATATATATATATATATATATATATATATATATATATATATATATATATATATATATATATATATATATATATACATGTATATATATATATATATATATATATATATATATATATATATATATATATATATATATATATATATATATATATATATATATATATATATATATATATATATATATATAGTTACCTATTAATAAAATTAAACAATTCTCGAAGTTCGCCGTCTGCAAGTCGTACAAATTGTAGAGTGTTTGCCTGAATGTACTGTGGTGTTCCACAGGGCTCTGTTCTTCCACCTACTCTGTTCCTTCTCTTCATCAATGATCTACAATCAACATCTTCCTCTCTTCTTCATACCTTTGCTTATGCTTTTATCCTTCACTTTTCCTCTGCCTTTTCTTAACAAGCTTCATATGTTACTCGTAATCAGTCTTGTATCACTCTTTCTTCTACTCTTAACTCTGATTTGCAGAGAGTACCTGAGTGGGGCACTCAAAACTTAGTTAAATCCAATGCCTCCAAGACACTGTTTTTGGTTATTTCTTTATCTTCTTCTCCTCCTGATAAGCTATTGTCTTCGAAACTAACGAAATTTACCCTCTTACTATCAACATATTAGGAATCCATTTAGCCTCTAACTTGTCTTGGAGGAATCACATAATCCAAATTTCTAAATCTTCATCCAAACAATTGGGGCTTTGTTTCGTTTTCGTCATTACTTCTCCTCTTTGCAGTTACTTAAAATTTACAAAGGTCTTATCCGCCCCTGCTTAGAATACTGCTCACACATCTGGGGTGCTTCTTCTTATACTTATCTTCTTGATAGGGTTGAATCTAAAGCAGTCAGACTCATTAATGATCCTTCTCTTACTTCTAATCTAGATTCTCTCTCTCTTCGCCATAAGGTATCTTCCCTTTCGCTTTTCTAACACTACTACTTCCATTGCTGCTCTAATGAGTTGGCGAGTTGCATCCGTCCCTCACTGCCAAGGCCACGTAACACTCGCCAAGCGGCCTCATATCACAGGTACTGTGTGGAGATTCGTAGCTTGCGGATTAGTCAGTGCAGCGACTGCTTCTTCCTATCTACCTCCAGACTCTAGAACTCTCTTCCTCCTTGTGTCTTTCCTAATTTTTATGACCTTTCATCCTTCAAATATCAAATCTATCGTCATCTCAGAGCGTCCTCCATATCTCTAGGTCCTCTGTACTATGATTATTTTTTTTCTGTCTGTCGTTTTCCTTTGTGTGACATTACCTCATCTCTGCCTTGCCCTTAACCTTTTTCTTTTCCTTCGTCATGGTATTTTCTCGTGCCCGGTCCTTTATTGATTAGGGCTGTTTCTGCCTGTCCCCGTGTCACACTCATAATATATATTATATATATATATATATATATATATATATATATATATATATATATATATATATATATATATATATATATACTGTATATATATATATATATATATATATATATATATATATATATATATATATATATATATATATATATATATATATATATATATATATAATATATATATATATATATATCAAATAAGCTATTTACAAATGTGAAAACATGAATAATTTTTTACCCCGACCGGGACTTGAACCTAGGACTTATAATTACTAAGTCAATGCGCTACCAACTACACACCACATAAGGTTAAAAGGAATCCAACCTTATAGCCTATATCTGCTATACTTAGGAATGAACGCATTCTATCTGAATGCTACCAGGTTTATATTACAGATTCCCCAACCTCACTCGTGGCTTCATTTTCGCATTTAATTCAATTCCCAATCTCATTCGAGCTATACAATAATCAAATAAGCACATTACATATGTGAAAATATGAATAAATTTTTACCCCAACCTGGACTTGAACCTTGGACTTATAATTACTAAGTCCAGGCGCTACCAACTACACACCACTGAAGGTTAAAAGGAATCCAACCTTATAGCTTATATCTGCTATACTTAGGAATGAACGCATTCTATCTGAATGCCACTATGTTCATATTACAGATTCCCCAACCTCACTTGTGGCTTCATTTTCGCAATTAATTCAATTCCCAATCTCATTCGGGCTATACAATAATCAAATAAGCACATTTCATATGTGAAAACATGAATTATATGTCTACTTAAAAGTTACTTTTACTTTTTAGAAGAATAACAATTGTACAAAAAAAAAATAAATGTTTGTTTGTTTGTTTGTTTGTTTGTTTGTTCTTTCACAAAAACTAGTAAGCTCAGTCACCAAAAATTTCAATTCATCTTCAGTATCAGCCACCATTACAGTATCATCCAAAAATACCAACTGACTCACTTTCCACAATCTTCCACTAGTTCCAAGCCTCTGTCTAAAATTCTTTCATTTACTTCCCTTACCATTCCATCCATATACGCATTAAACAACCATGGCTACATAACACAACCTAGATGTAACCCAACATTCACCTCAAACCAATAACTCATACCATTCTCAACTCTCACGCATTCTCTACTATTCATGTAAAAACTCTGCACCGCATTCAACAAACTTCCACTTATTACATACTGTTGCAACACCCTCCACAACCCCTCTCTATCTGCCCTGTCATACGCTTTCTCTAAGTCCATAAAGACCCAAAAAGTGTCCCTACCTTTCTCCAAATACTTCTCACACACCTGTCTTACCTCAGACACCTGATCCACATATCCTCTTCCTCTCCTGATCCACATTGTTCTTCCCAAATCAATCTCTCAGTACCTTCCCTAATTCTCTTAATTAACACTCTTCCATATTCCTTACCAACTACTCTCAACAAACTAATTCCCCTACAACTACTACACTCATACTTATCTTCCTTCCCTTTGTAAAGTGGAAGTACTCATGCACTCATCCAATTAACTGGAACCCTCCCATTCCTGAAACATACATTCAACAACCTAACCATCCATTCTAATAATGCCTCCCCACCTTTTGACAAACATTCGGCATGACAACCAGCTATTCCTCGTCCTTTGCCTGCTTTTATCACTCTTAATGCCAAACGTACCTCCTCTTTTCTTATATCTCTATCATTCTCATCTCGAAGCATTGGCATTCTACATTTGTTTTCCACAGCCACAATCTCTGCCTCTGTCATCTTCCTCATTCAGCCCATCTCTCTCTCACCTATATTTCATCCACTTGCAATTGCCTATCTGCTCCTTTCACCCTCTCCTAACTACCACATTCACCTTTCCTCACTTATTTCACTTCTCTCCAAAACATCTGATTATTTCTTTCAACATTTTCAGACAAGCATCTGTCCCACCTTACATCCGCTTCTCTCTTTGCTTACCTCACCACATGCTTTGCTAACCTCCTCTTTGCACAATACTTTTCCTACGTCTCTACATTACCTACAATTAACCATACCTCATAAGCTCGCTTCTTTTCAGCAACTACTGCACTCACCTGCTCATTCCACCTTCACTACCTTTCATTTTAATTCCACCGTTAGTTTCCTTCCGCACACTACCTTGGAACACTTCATAACATCCTCCTTGAAACAGCCCAATTCTTCTTTCACTCCCTTCTCCACTTTCTCTTTCACTACCTTCCATACATTTCTCACACTAGCCTTACTCTCACAGTCCTTTTCTTTCTTATACAATTCATTCACTTTAGCACCTCTCTTCCTCTCTCACTTCTCCTTTTTCTTCAGTTTTCTCCCACTCCCACTCTACTTTCCACTAAATAATGATCTGATATTCCACCTCTAGCTCCTCTCAGCACATTCACATCGAATACTCTTCCAATTACCCTCCTGTTCATCACAACCTAATCCCTTAATGCTCTGTCAGCTATTCTTCCATTATTCACTCTATCCCAAGAATGATTGTTCACATCCATTTTTTTAAATACAGTATTAGTAATAAACATCTTTCTTTCAATACACATTTTTATAATTTTCTCTCCACTCTCATTCCTACCAGATACTCCATACTTTCCAATTACACCATCCCCTGCCTCATGCCCTACTCTAGCATTCAAATCATCCATCAACACCACATTCTCATGCATTCCAAAGTCTTCCACACACTCGTTCAATTTAATACAAAATTCTTCTCTTACTTCCTCATTTTTTTTCATATATATATATATATATATATATATATATATATATATATATATATATATATATATATATATATATATATATATATATATATATATACATACATACATATATATATATATATATATATATATATATATATATATATATATATATATATATATATATATACATATATATATATATGTATACATATGCATATATGCATATATATATATATATATATATATATATATATATATATATATATATATATATATATATATATATATATATATATATATATATATATATATACATACATACATATATATATATATATATATATATATATATATATATATATATATATATATATATATATATATATATATATTATATATATATATCATAATATATATATATGTATACATATGCATATATGCATATATATATATATATATATATATATATATATATATATATATATATATGTATATATATATATATATATATATATATATATATATATATATATATATATATATATATATATATATATATATATATATATATATATGTATATATTATATATATATATATATATATATATATATATATATATATATATATATATATATATATATATATATATATATATATATATATATATATATATATATATATATATATATATATATATATATATATATATATATATATATATATATATATATATATATATATATATATATATATATATATATATATATATATATATATATATATATATATATATATATATATATATATATATATATATATATATATATATATATATATATATATATATATATATATATATATATACAAAGGAAGGACGAAGGAAGCAGTAAGATTCTTTGAAGCCGCCTTGAGTTTGGATCCGTCAAATATGGCAGCCCTCACAAATTATGCCAACCTCAGTCACGACCAACGTGACGACGAACATGCCTATGCCCTGTACAGTAGGTAAGTTTCATACCATACTGCTCACACTTAAATTCATAAGGTACTAAAGTATCGATGCGAAGCAGATTATATTTGAATTCAGTGGTGGTTTTCGCTTAAAGCTCCTGTTCATCGTTTCTGTATAGAGCTTAACATATTTTACAAGCTCAAAATGTAGTTTGACTAAACGTATCATGAAATGGAATGAAATTTTATAACTTACTATGTATATCGACGTATACTCTGACTACGAGTGTCTCAAGGATGTACATATGTACCAGTCAAACACTTACTTGGTTCTCTTGGACCAAAATCAATGTCAGTAGCATTGCTTACTTCTAAATCCTTCAAATTACAAGTAAGCATTAGCCTTATAAATCTTTTATCCATTCTCCACAGAGCCCTTGAAGAAACCTGGAAACTGGAAACGGCCACATCATTAGCCCGACTTTGTCTCTTGACAAACAGATTGTCGCGAGCGGAAGACTTACTAAATAAGATCATCTCATATCACCAACCTCCCCACTCCACCGCTATGGTTTATTTGGTGAGTAAATACAAATTTATCTCTTGGGATGGATGATAAAACCTACTACATGCTTAATTTCAGTGAGTCACATGGCATGGTCAATATTAACTGGGTAACAATGGAGTAGACAATTCTTCCTTGTATCAACTGATATTCTTTAGGTAGGGCAACACTATGTAATGTCAATACAATCTAACATTTATGATTCCATTTCAAGGCTCAGGTGAAAATTCAACAGAGGCAGTACACAGCGAGTGAAACCCTCCTTCGGGGTGTGTTGAAAGCCTCCCCCAAGCATCTCGAAGCTCTATATCAGCTTTCCCTCCTCTACACAGCCACAAACCGCTCAGATGACGCTTTAGAGGTAGCGAGAGAGGCGGCAACTGCATGCTTCGACCCTGGAGAACAGTGCGCTCATTTGCACGCCCATTATGCAGATCTCCTTCACACTCTCTCACTCACTGATGACGCCATTACGGTAAATACTGCCTAAGATGTGTTGCTACCTTATACAAAATGAATGACATTCTCTCTCTCTCTCTCTCTCTCTCTCTCTCTCTCTCTCTCTCTCTCTCTCTCTCTCTCTCTCTCCTCTCCTCTCTCTCTCTCTCTCTCTCTCTCTCTCTCTCTCTCTCCTCTCTCTCTCATCTAGCTAAAGATCAATAAATAAATCTATTTTTTTCTTCCTCTCCATGTACCTATCTATTCATCTCTTATTTGGTCTATCCATCTATATATCTAGTCACATACCTATCTGTTTATATAGCTATCTATGTATATATTATATTTATTTATACAGAATCATTCCTCGAATGTACTGTTTTCTAATGTAGCCAATAATCCATTTCTTTGTGTATTTCTCACTTTTATTTTCACTTTACACTCATGGCTGGCTTGTAGTATTAATACTTACTGCACACTACTCAGCTTCGCATAAAAAGAAATGAGACATGGCAATGATTCTATGTATATTGAGACTCCTTTTTTTTTTCATACCAATAACTTAAAAAGGGTATAATTTGTTTTCGACTGTAAATATTGTAAATATTGTACTTGGTCGATAAATCATATATCCTTTGAGCTGTTCCAGTGAAAATTTCGTCTGTTCTCTCCAGCTTTTCCTTTGATTTCCTTTGACGAGACTGTGGAAACCTTAGGTTATACCTTGCATAACCTAATGATTTGAGAGTTATTTAAGCAATAGAGTTCAGTCTTTTAGGTTAGGTTCTGTTGTTTCATCTCCAAGAGCAGTAAAATATGGTGTGCCTCAAAGTTCAATTTTAGGTCCAATTTTATTTCTAATTTATATTATTGATATGCATGAGATTTTAAAAAATTACTTTTTGGTGCAATATGCTGATGACTCGCAGATTATTATATCGGGCAAAGTAAGTGAACTAAACGATTTAATAAACAGAGCACAATTAGCTCTTAAGGATGCAAAAAAATATTTTCAGATGAACGGACTAAATGTAAACGAAAATAAAACGCAACGCATGTTTGTTGGGTCAAGACAACTTGTCTCACTTATACCACCTAGCACCGTAATAAATATTGGTAACACTGCTATCATACCATCGAAATCAGTAAAAAATCTTGGAGTTTTTATGGATCAATATATGCTATTTGATGTTCATATTAATCATATATCAAGTAAAATTAGTGGTATACTAATGTTTTTGAACAATATAAGGGATAGTTTTGATAAAACAACACGTGTAACAGTTGTACAGTCGCTGGTTTTGAGCATCATTAATCATTATTTAAAAGTCTGGGGTGTAACAACCAAACAACAAGTGGAAAGAGTACAGAAATTAAAAAATTTTGCCGCCAAAGTAGCTTTCGGTGGAGCTACAAAATATGACCACGTAACACCTATTCTTTGCGAACTTAAATGGCTGAACAAGAGTTGCAAAATTACTTTTGATATATGTGTTTTTGCATATAAAATTTGCAACAATCTGTTGCCTGAATGGCTGTTCGTTTTACCAACGGTGGGGAACACGGTAACTAGAAATACACGTCAATCAAATAATATTTTTATTCAGAGGACTAAAACGGATATGGGAGCTCGAAATATATTAATCAAAGCACAAACAATATATAACAGTATTCCAGAAAACATAAAGAAATCGCCTTCGTTACATATATTTAAGGAAAAACTTAAAACTAATCTCTTAAATAAATTAAAAAAAAAAATGCTTTAAACTACCGTACATTAATTCAAACGTACATCCTACTTTAGTTTTAATAAGGTGTTGACAATTCATTTTATTTCTGAACCATGTACTTTTGTAATTTTATGTTTTTATGTTATTGGTAGAATTTTATGGCTTTATTATGTTCAATTTTAATACCACGAATTTTATTTTTTGTTGGATGCAGTGTGAGAATGCCCGAGTAGGTGCATGTATGTTAAAGGTGTTTGTATGTTCGTTGGCATTAATTTCTTAAACCCCCTGAGGAAGGGGGGTTTAACAATACTTCCTCCTTGTTCCCCTGCGTGTCGTAATAGTCGACTAAATGGGGCGGAACGGGGGGACTGGCAATCCCCTACTCTGTATTTTACTTCCTACGAATAGCCAAGACATGTGGGGGTATTCTGGCAAGAGAGATCCAGCCAGAACCCTAGTATATGGGTATCTGAATGTTCGTGGTTGTGGTGTAAATGAAAGTAAGAGGGAGGTGATAGGGATATGTTTGTGGAGAGAAAGATAGATGTACTTGCAGTGAGCGAAACTCAGATAAAAGGGAATGGTGAGGTGACGTTTGGGAGAGTGGTAGGTATGATGTCTGGAGTTGAGAGGGGGAGAGGAAAAGATGGAGTGTTTCTGTTATTAAGTAAAGAGATGAATAAGTATGTGGTATAATAGAAAGAAGTATCTTCTCGAATAAAAGTGGCTAAAATGAGACTGGGATGCAAAGTTTGGACGTTTGTGAGTGCATATGATCCTGGCAGTGAAAGACATAAGGAAGAAAGAGAAGAATTTTGGATGAAATTGATCAAGTTTGTGGAAGACTTGGGAATAAATATGAACATGGTGTTAATGGGAGATTTGAATGCTAGAGTAGGGAATGAGCCAGTGGATAGTGTAATTGGGAAGTATGGAGTACCTGGTAGGAATGAGAGTGGAGAAATAATTATTGAAATGTGTATTGAGAGAGAGAGAGAGAGAGAGAGAGAGAGAGAGAGAGAGAGAGAGAGAGAGAGAGAGAGAGAGAGAGAGAGAGAGAGAGAGAGAGAGAGAGAGAGAGAGAGAGAGAGAGAGAGAGAGAGATATGTTGATTTCTCATACTGTATTACAAAAAAAAAAGGATGTGCACAAGCATACATGGGTCAGAGTGGATAATGGAAGATTAGTTGACAAAGCATTAATGGATTATGTTGGGGTGAGCAGGAGTGTAATGGGAAGAGTATTGGATGTGAATGTACTGCGAGGAGCCAGTGGTGGAATATCTGATCATTATTTAGTGGAAAATAGAGTGAGAGTGGAATAAAAGTGGAGAAATAGGAGAAATGAGAGAAGAAGAGAGGTGCTAAAAGTGAATGAATTTTTTAAAAAAGAGAAAGACTGTAAGTATGAGGCTAGTGTGAGAAATGTGTGAAATGTAGTCAAAGAGAATGTGGAGGAGGGAGTGGAAGAAGAATGGGGCTGTTTCAAGGAGGGAGTTATGAAGTGTGCTGAGCCAGTGTGCGGAAGGAGACTAACTGGTGGAAGCAAAAGGAAAGGTAGTGAGTGGTGGTGAGTGCAGTAGTGGCTGAAAAAAAGCAGGCTTATGAGGTATGGTTGCAAGTAGGTAATGTAGAGACATATGAAAGGTATTGTGTAAAGAGGAGGTAAGTAAAGCATGTAGTGAGGGAGGCAAAGCGAGAAGTAGATGTAAGGTGGGGCAGATGCTTGTCTGAGAATATTGAAGGAATAAAAAGATGTTTTGGAAAGAAGTGAAATAAGTGAGGAAAGGTGAATGTGGTAGTTAGGAGAGGGTGAAAGGAGTAGATGGGCAATTGCTAGTGGATGAAATAGAGGTGAGAGAGAGAGATGGGCTGAATATTTTAAGAACCTGCTGAATGAGGAAGATGATAGAGAAGCAGAGATTGTGGCTGTAGAAAACGAATGGAGAATGCCAATGCTAGGAGATGAGAATGATAGAGAATTAACAAAATAGGAGATACGTTTGGCATTGAGAGCAACGAAAGCAGGTAAAACACCAGGGATAGATTGGAGTAATGCTTAGTGCTTGTCAAAAGGTGGGTAGGCATTAGTAGAATGGATGGTTAGGTTGTTGAATGTATGTTTCTTGAAACGGAGGGTCCCAGTTGATTGGAAGAATGCATGTTTAGTTCCACTTTACAAAGGGAAGGGAGATAAGTATGAGTGTAGTAGTTTTAGGAGAATTAGTTTGTTGAGTGTAGTTCGTAAGGTATATGGAAGAGTGTTAATCAAGAGACTTAGGAAAGGTACTGAGAGATTGATTGGGGAAGGACAGTGTGGGTTCAGGAGAGGAAGAGGATGTGTGGATCAGGTGTTTTCTGTAAGACAGGTGTGTGAGAAGTACTTGGAGAAAGGTAGGGACACTTTTTTGGCCTTTATGGACTTAGAGAAAGCATATTACGGGGTGGATAGAGAAGGGTTGTGGAGGGTGTTGCAACAGTATGGAATAAGTGGAAGTTTGTTGAATGCAGTGCAGTGTTTTTACATGAATAGTAGAGAATGTGGGAGAGTTGGGAATGGTATGAGTTATTGGTTCAGGTGAATGTTGGCTTACATCAAGATTGCGCAATGTTGCCAAGGTTGTTTAATGTGTATATGGATGAAGTGGTGAGGGAAATAAATGAAAGAGTATTAGATAGAGGCTTGGAACTAGTGGGTGAGGATGGAAGGTTGTGAAAATTGAGTCTGTTGCTATTTGCGGATGATACTGTACTGGTGGCTGATACTGAAAATGAATTGAATCAATTGGTGACTGAGGTTATTAGTATGTAGTTGAGAGTGAATATTGGTAAAAGTAAAGTCATGAGATGCACTAGGAGTGTTAATGTTGGCAGAATGAATGTAGGAGTTAATGGGGAGTTGCTTGAAGAAGTTGAGAGCTTTAAGTATCAAAGATCGCATGTATCAAGGAGTGGACGAGCTGATATAGAGGTAAATCACTGAGTGAAGGAAGCTAGTCAATGTCTAGGTGGGTTGAAAAGTGTAATGAGAAATAGATATTTGGGAATGAATGCAAAAAGAAGAATATAAGAAGGTGTGATTGTGCCAACAGCATTGTATGGACCAGAAACTTGGAATGCAAGAGAGGATGAAAGGAAGAAGTTGAGTGTAATGGAGATGAGTTGTTTGAGAGGTATGATTGGTGTATTTAGAGTAGGTAAAGAATGAAATGAGGATGTCAGGCAAAGAATGGGTGTTGGAATGAAGCTGTTGGGTAGGTTAAATCAGAGAGTGTTGAGATGGTTTGGACACATGAAAAGGATGAGTCATGAATGAATAGTGAAGACAGTGTAGAGTGCGGAAGTGATTGGAGTTAGGTCAAGAGGGAGACCTAAAATAAGATGGATGGATGGCGTGTAAAGGGCACTGAATGCACGTATGATGTCAGTGGAACAGGGAAGAGTACGTGCAAGAGATAGGAATTAGTGGAGGAAGATTGTGCATATATGACGTGGCCCAAAGGGATTCCTTGCACCTGCTAACTCAGTGAACTGTGGTGGACGGGTGTGAGGGGAGTTGCCATGTGATGAATCAGTGGGGGTAAACCAGCTGCAGCTGTCAGGCCTCATTGTAGAATAACCTTGCCCTCCTACTATGTGGGTTACCCAAGCAGGGTGGAAGGGGGGGGGAGATGTGGCAACCCTTTATCCCCAAGAAGCTGAGAGGAGTGGTTGAGGTGTTTGTGGATCGTGGTGAATTTGCATTTCTTGGCTCAGTCACCCCCCTTACAAGGGGGAGTGAGGCATGTGTATATGTATATATATGTATGTATTAATTTCTTGCTTTTTAATTCCTTTGCACAGTCATCTGGAGTTAATATTCCTCAATGCATAATTAAGAACATTTCTCTCCTCTTCTCAGCTTTTCACTATATAACTATGATATCAGTTGAATCTAATTTTGTACTTTGTATGCAAAAATTTCTCACAAAAATTTACCTACCTCTGAAGAGAAAAGAAAGGGTTCCTTAAGGCGACAGTGATTGTCCATTCCTTTTTACATTGAATACTTCTCCTACAACTCTCTCTTGCTTTTCTTGCCTTTAGGAAGAACCCCCTTGATGGAGTAATCTCTCAATAGGTGTTATATTCATATAAAAATCGCGGTCTCTGAATTTTAGATTAGAGAGTGGGGGTTCATCTCCTCTAGTTCTGGATAGCTCTCGTATATGTTACTACAATCAAAGTCACTTAACAAAATCTATGAATCACGCTACAAAAGACCCCTTGTTACTATGTGTAGCAAGTCTGCTATCGTCTATTCATTCATGATTAGTATTCCTCATAATCAGCATCATACTCCCGTTCTTGCTTGCCACGCTCAAACTGATTTTTCAGTTTTAGTGCAACCTTATTAGTTTATTTGATGCACCTCAAGTCTTTGTTGATTCTAATTGAACAACATATTAAGAGCATTCTAATGGTCCCTCAACCTGGTTTAGCGCTGGCTAAGCTCTCTGAAATCATAACTATATTCATAATAATTTCCTGAATCCGCTATCGTTTCACGAAATGTGCAAAGGTATCCCTTCACCCGTCCTCTCAGATCTCTAATTTCTAATTATTTTGTTATTACTGAGAGAAAAGCTGTTGACAATTCACAATATATTCATTTAAGTTTCTCTCCGTAATGGCTACTGTTTCTATCACAGCCTCATGTAACTTCCCTTAAACTCTGTTGAACTGCTAGTTATCTGTGTCATCATTTGTCTATAGTAAGCTTAAAGAGGCTATAATTCTTATTTTCTTATCTTTAATCATTTGAACAATGTTTAACTGAGTTGAGGCACTTAGCGTTAATTTTATTGGACAAGGTGGTGTTCAGAATACACAATGCCCAAGTGATGACCCGTCTTGTACGAGAGCCAGAGCTGATGCTGAAAAGAATGCTCCAGATATGCAGAGCAAATGACGTGACAGAGTCAAGTTTGAAGCTGATTGACAAGAGTAAAGAAATAAACCTCATCAAGGCAAAGCGACAGTCACAGAAAGTCAGAAATCCATCTAGGCAGAAAGGAAGTCGAGATGACAGAGACCAGGGAGGTCATGAGAATTGCACTAGATGCAAGTATTGCGATGGAAAGCACGAATCAAGGAAGTGTTCGGTGTATGGACAGACATGCAAGAAATGCAGAATTAAGAACACTACGCATGAGTGTGCAAGGCGAAAGTGCATAGCATCCAAGGGGACGAGTACTCTGATAATGATGTGTTCGCCCTCACAGTCAACACACTTAGAGATGAGCAAATGGTAATGCTGAAGGTTGAATCAGGCAAGTTCATCAGATTCCAGATAGACAGTGGAGCTACAGTGAAAGTGCTACCACTGGAAGCATACAAGAAAGCTACACAAAAATTCAAGCTGCATCATGTTACCAAAGGGAGCTGCGAGCCTTTAGTGGCGTATGGAAACGTTAAATGTCACCATTAGGAACAGCCATTATGAGAGCGTGGAGGAAAGACGATAGCTATAGGATTAGAGTACACATTGTCCAAGGAGACCCGTTCCATGCCTGGGTCTCATCGAGCAAATGGACAACGATGCAATGTTCAAGCCTAACACGGGTTTGCAAGCAGTGTACGCCACCAACGTTGTGCCTAAAATAGCTACGATGGATGATCTGTTCAAGAGATATCCAGAAGTCTTTAGTGAAAATGTGGGCAAACTAGAGGGGATGTACAAGATAAGACAGGACTTAGCCGTTGAACCGGTCCAACATGTGCCTCATTAACTGCCAGTAGCTTTAAGAAGTAAGTTGAAGAATCATCTTCTGCAGATGACGGAACTGGAAATAGTGAACGAGCCAACAGAATGGGTGTCGTCCATGGTGAGAGTGCTGAAGAAAGACGGCAATGTGAGAGTGTGTCTAGGTCCGTCTGATTTGAATAAAGTGATCCAAAGGGGGATCTATCCTATTCTGACAGTCGAAGAAGTTGCGACTCAGTTAGTGGGAGCACGGGTATTCAGGAAGGTGGATACCAAGAAATTTTTCTGGCATGTGGTACTTGACAAAGAGTCAAGCAAGTTGACCACATTTAATACTCCGTTTGGAAGATACAAATAGTTAAGGATGCTATTTGGAATACCAAGTGCGCTTGAAGTGTTTCAGCGCAGGATGAACCAGTTTGCGGAAGGGCTACTTGGAGTTCAAGTGATCCATGATGATTTCCTAATAGTGGGATATGGGAAGACCAATGACGAAATGATAGCTGATCATGATGCTAACCTGATCGCTATGATGAAGCGATGCAAAGAGAAGAATGTGGCCCTCGGTAAAGCCGAAAGCACATTCAGAGCAAAAGAAGTGCAATACATGAGTCACAGATTTACCGTTGACGGCGTTAATACAGATCCAGAGAAGGTGAAAGCGATAAGAGAAATACCAACACCAGGAGATGCAGAAGCTGTGAGGGGGTTTGTAAGCATGACCGGCTACTTGGAAAAGTTTTTGCCCAAGTTGTCGGAAGTGGCAAAGCCATTAAGAGAGTTAGTGAAGAAGGGCATACAGTTCTGCTGGATGGAATGCCATGAGAAAGCCGCGAGAAAGATCAAGCAACTGTTATCAGAAGCTTCAGTTTTGTGATACTACAAGCCAATGAAGGAAGTAACTATTGAAGCCTGTGCACCCAGAGATGGAGTCAGAGCAGTTTTACTCTAAAAGGGCCAGCCAGTGGCACCTTTTTCAAGAGCAATGATGTCCGCAGAGACGAGATATGCTCAGATTGAGAAGGGGATGCTGGCTATGGTGTTCGTGCGCAAGAAGTTCCATGGTTATGTGTATGACAGGGAGATGGTCACGGTAAAGACTGACCACAAGCAGCAAGGAGCAATATTCAAGAAGAATCTAAGTGAAAATACCAATGAGGCTACAGCGCATGATGTTGCGGCTGCAGAATTACTCAATCAAAGTTGAGTACAAGAGTGACAAGAAAATGTACCGATGTCATGAGCGTATCTAAGCAACGAATGTCAGGGGTCAGTGATGAACCTGGAAGATGTGACACCTACAAAGACTCTAGCTTTGAGTCCAGAGAGGTTAAAGAGAATACAAGCTAGTGAGGCTCAAGACAGCATACTGCAGTTGTTGAAGAATCAATCCTTGACGGATGGCCAGAGGACAAATCTTTTGTAGGGAGGCTGATGCAATTATACAGCTTCAAAGCAGAGATCACAGTGCATGAAGACCTAATGTTCAAAGGTCAACAGTTAATCATTCCAAAAGACATGAGACAAGAGATGCTTGAGTGTGTGCATAGATCACACGTGGGAAAAGATGCCACATTGAGAAGACTGAGAGACACAGTATTCTGGTCTTGAATGTCTACAGATGCAGAAGAGTACATCGCAAGATGCGAAAGCTGTCTGAATCATAGTGCAAAGCAACAGAAGGAACCACTAAAGCAGCATGAGACAGGTGATATACCATGGTAAAAGGTTGGTGTAGACCTATGTGAGTTGTCAGGCCAAACACTACTTGTGTGTGTTGACTATTATTCTGGATTCATAGAAGTTTGTAGACTGCCATCAATGAGGTCCAAGTGGTGGTCAAACTTCTAAAGGAATGGTTTGCAAGGCATGGAATACCAGAAAAAAATATTATTGGACAACAGAAGACAATTTACTGCAGAAGAATTTCAAGAGTTCTGTGCAAGATGGGATGTCAAACATGCGACGAGTTCGCCACATTATGCACAGAGCAATGGGAGACCTGAGAGTGCCGTTAAGATGGTGAACCGGTTGTTCAAGAAAGTTCAAGAGGATGGGATCACAAAGTAAGAAATACTATGGGATTGGAGAAATACACCAACAGAAGGCATAGGCCTGTCACCTGCACAAAGACTCTTTGGTAGAAGATGTGGTACGATGTTGCTGGTAGTAAAAAGCCTGTTGAAGCCTAGATATGATACGAGCTTGGAAAAGAGAAGGTTAGAGGTTATGAGGGCAAAACAGAAATGCTATTACGATAAGCATAGCAAACCTCTACCTGATGTGTCAAAAGGATATGTAATTAGAGTGAGAGACCCGCATGACCACACTTGGCACAAAGGAGTCTGTCAAGAACATAACGTAAAAGTGAATAGTTCAGTGTACCACCAAAATTGCCGTGACATCAAGATCTCCAAAGAAGATCGTACCACAGAAGTTGCGGTGGAAACACTAGAAGACCAGGGTGCTACGCAAGTTCTAGTGCAAATCGACAAATCGCCAGTGCAATTTAGAAGATCTTACAGAGTCAGTAGACAACCAGACAGGCTTGTGATAACTTGGAAGAAGAGGAGTTGTGTTGAGATATAAATAATGACAATGAGCGTTAATAGAGTGATGATGTATATAACTTGTTTACCTCAATTATAATTGTTTTAAAGTTAGCATTCATGCACAGAGCATTATAATTGATTAATCATTAGTTGATTGCTTTATAATTTAGAGTTATAGTTAATTAATTAATAGTTGATTGTTTAGATAATTTAAAGATTTAGTTATTGTTAGTTTTAATTTAAAGATTTAGTTATGGTTAGTTTTAATAACGGAAGGTTTATATGAGCACTAGTTGTACTGCCTGGACAGCACATTAGTTAAAGCGTCAGAGTGATAAGCAAGTGTTCTGAGGTCGAATAACGAAATAAACATAAATCTTATTTGTGTCTTATTTCTGAACAACTCATTAGCCAGACACATATCACGGCTCTCGTTACATACCTAAAAGCAAAGATTTTTCCACTTTACCACATGCTATTCATTTATCCTATTAGCTTCCTGAAATCGGTATTTAATCTTAATCTGCGCTTATGTAGTATTGTCAGGTCTCCCGCAGACTGACCTATAATATTAAGCAACTTGATTCTATGTGTATGTGAGTATGTGTATGGGTGCATGTGTGTGCGTTTATGTGTAAGTTGTAGCCGAGTGATGTCAATGGATCAAAAGTACAAGTCATGAAGAAAATACACATGCAAGCGTTTCAAAAAGAGATTTTAATTTTCTTATGTCCTATTTCATGTAATTTCAGAGTTACCAAATGGCTGTCACTCTGGAACCGGCTCTTACCAGGGCACACCTCAACTTGGGTGTCATTTATCATATACAGGTAAGCTAAGCAATAGCCTTAAATACATCTTATGGCAAAGCTATACATAAAAACTTCATTGATTTCTTCTGGTATTTTCCAATATGTAATATAGAAAAGTTTTATTTACTGTTGATAGTGTTTAACAATTCTTGGATAAGACAGTTTTATGTACAAATGAGTTCCCATTTAGTAGATGCGCATTTCCACAATATCAACAATCTACTTTTGCCTTAATGAGTTAACAGTTTGGAAGAAAAAAAAAAGAGTACATGTCCACAAGCAACATTTTGCAAATATTATTTTGAAACAATAAGACGCCAACCTATCCGTATCTTCATAGACAATATAAGAAATCTGGCAATAAATGAAGGCCAATTAAAGAGATTGAAATAGCAAACAATTATAAGTTCATACATTGTCAGAGGAATATATATATATATATATATATATATAAATATATATATATATATATATATATATATATATATATATATATCTTCATAGACAATATAAGAAATCTGGCAATAAATGAAGGCCAATTAAAGAGATTGAAATAGCAAACAATTATAAGTTCATACATTGTCAAAGGAATATATATATATGTATATATATATATATATATATATATATATATATATATATATATATATATATATATATATATATATATATACATATATATATATATATATATATATATATATATATATATATATATATATATATATATTTTATATATATATATATATATATATATATATATATATATATATATATATATATATATATATATATATATATATATATATATATATATATATATTTATATATATATATATATATATATATATATATATATATATATATATATATATATATATATATATATATATATATATATATATATATATATATATATATATATATATATATATATATATATATATATATATATATATATATATATATATATATATATATATATATATATATATATATATATATATATATATATATATATATATATATATATATATATATATATATATATATATATATATATATATATTTATATATATTTATATGTATATATATATATATATATATATATATATATATATATATATATATATATATATATATATATATATATATATATATATATATATATATATATATATATATATATATATATATATATATATATATATATATATATATATATATATATATATATATATATATATATATATATATATATATATATATATATATATATATATATACATGTAATATATATATATATATATATATATATATATATATATATATATATATATATATATATATATATATATATATATATATATATATATATATATACATATACATATATATATATATATATATATATATATATATATATATATATATATATATATATATATATATATATATATATATATATATATATATATATATATATATATATATATATATATATATATATATATATATATATATATATCTATATACATATACATATTTATAAATATATATATATATATATATATATATATATATATATATATATATATATATATATATATATATATATATATATATATATATATATATATATATATATATATATATATATATATATATATATATATATATATATATATATATGTATATAATATATATATATATATATATATATATATATATATATATACATATATATATATATATATGTATATATATATATATATATATATATATATATATATATATATATATATATATATATATATATATATATATATATATATATATATATATATACATATATATATATATATATATATTTATATATATATATATATATATATATATATATATATATATATATATATATATATATATATATATATATATATATATATATATATATATATATATATATATATATATATATATATATATATATATACATATATACATACATACATACATACATACATACATACATACATACATACATACATACATACATACATACATACATACATACATACATACATACATACATACATACATACATACATACATACATACATACATACATACATACATACATACATACATACATACATACATACATACATATATAAATATATGTATATATATATATATATATATATATATATATATATATATATATATATATATATATATATATATATATATATATATATATATATATATATAATCAAATAAGCACATTACATGTGTGAAAACATGAATAAATTTTTACTCCGACCGGGACTTGAACCTAGGACTTATAATTACTAAGTCAAGGTGCTACCAACTACACACCACAGAAGGTTAAAAGGAATCCAACCTTATAGCTTATATCTGCTATACTTAGGAATGAACGCATTCTATCTGAATGCCACTATGTTAATATTACAGATTCCCCAACCTCACTCGTGGCTTCATGTTCGCATTTAATTCAATTCCCAATCTCATTCGGCTATACAATAATCAAATAAGCACATTACATATGTGAAAACTTGAATAATTTTTTACCCCGACCGGGACTTGAACCTAGGACTTATAATTACTAAGTCAAAGCGCTACCATCTGCACACCACAGAAAGTTAAAAGGAATCCAACCTTATAGCTTATATCTGCTATACTTAGGAATGAACGCATTCTATCAGAATGACACTATGTTCCTATTAGAGGTTCCCCAACCTCACTCGTGGCTTCATTTTCGCATTTAATTCAATTCCCAATCTCATTCGGGCTATACAATAATTAAGTAAGCACATTACATATGTGAATACATGAACAATTTTTTACTCCGACCAGGACTTAAACCTAGGACTTATAATTACTAAGTCAAGGCACTACCAACTACACACCACAGAAGGCTAAAAGAAATCCAACCTTATAGCTTATATCTGCTATACTTAGGAATGAACGCATTCTATCTGAATGCCACTATGTTCATATTACAGATTCCCCAACCTCACTCGTGGCTTCATTTCAGCATTTAATTCAATTCCCAATCTCATTCGGGTTATATAATAATCATACAAGCACATTAAATATGTGTAAACATGAATTATATTTTACCCCGACATGGACTTGAACCTAGGACATATAATTACTAAGTCAAGGCGCAACCAACTACACACCACAGAAGGTTAAAAGGAATCCAACCTTATAGCTTATATCTGCTATACTTAAGAATGAACGCACTCTATCTGAATGGCATATAATATATATATATATATATATATATATATATATATATATATATATATATATATATATATATATATATGTATATATATATATATATATATATATATATATATATATATATATATATATATATATATATATATATATATATATATATATATATATATATATATATATATATATATATATATATATATATATATATACTATATATAGTATATATATATATATATATATATATATATATATATATATATATATATATATATATATATATATATATATATATATATATATATATATATATACATATATATACATATATATATATATATATATATATATATATATATATATATATATATATTATATATATATATATATATATATATATATATACATATATATATATATATATATATATATATATATATATATATATATATATATATATATATATATATATATATATATATATATATAAATATATATATATTATATATATATATATATATATATATATATATATATATATATATATTATATATATATATATATATATATATATATATATATATATATATATATATATATATATATATATATATATATATATATATATATATATATATATATCTATATCTATATCTATATCTATATCTATATCTATATCTATATCTATATATATATATATATATATATATATATATATATATATATATATATATATATATATATATATATATATATATATATATATATATATATATATATATATATATATATAACGTGAAAATGGATGAAAATATTATATGTAATATTTTTCACACAAGTAATATCACTTTTAGACGAACAGAATTGACAATATATAAGTGCATAAAATCCAGTTTAAGGAAATTAGGAAAGTGAATATTAGC
>JAXCGZ010022715.1:92500-102500 GCA_037179515.1 Halocaridina rubra | reverse complement strand
ACCATCATCTTCAGCATACACTTCAACATACGCTTCAGCAAACACTTCAGTAGAGTCTGTGACTAAGATTCTGACCCTAATACATAGCATTGCTTGTATAAAAACGAATAAATATTATTATTTTACAACCATGTTACTTCACAAGCCATGCACCAACGATCATATCCAGAAAGAGTATTTCCCTCTTGTGGGAAACATGTGGATTTAAATATTTCCTTCTCTTGAAGGATATTTGGTGTTTTATGTTTTGTAGCTATAGGCATATTTGGAGTCTGTTTTATGCTAAACTTCCCACCCGTCTTCTGTTTTTTCTACCTTACTTAAATGAGAAATATTAAGGATTAAATAGTTCTTTAATTAGGTTTCAACTTATTATAGTTTGTGATACAAGTAACCTATGTTCCCGATTCACGCGAATATAGGGAACTATTGCAACCAGAAGTTCAGCAATTAATACAAACCTAGTGTAGACAATACCAAAAGCTCCATAAATAAATTACAATATTTATTCTATTGTCAGCAGGTAATATGTTGCTAAGTATTAGATCACCATGATGTAAATTCCCAATATTTGTTATTATTATAATTATTAGATAATCCCTCTTCTTGGTCGGGAACAGAACTTGCAAGCTCTAGTATATGGCAACACTGCTTAGCCCACTACACCATAGAAATTGTATTTGGTTTACGGATATGGGGTATCTTGCTGATACCACATAGGCGGAGGGAAGCCTCTGCGTCCGTTAATCTTTGTTTTACCCCCTCCCCAACCTACCAGTGACCAGTGAACACATTTAATTCTCCTCCTCAACACCCAAGGCTAGCTACATGAAACAACTATAATGCAAATACGTATTTTAAATGGCGTCAGATAATCTCCCTTCCTGGTCGGGAATCGAACCTTCGAACTCTAATCTAGAGCAACACAGCTTAGCCCACTACACCACAGAGGTTGTATATAAAAAAGGAAATCGGGTATCTTCCGGATGCCACACAAACGGAGTTCGCAGGTTCGATTCATGACTAGATAGAGAGATTATTTAATGACATATAAAGTACGTAATTGCATTACATTTGATTCACGTAGCTAGCCTTGGGTGTTGAGGAGGAGAATTAAATGTGCTCCTTGACCACTTTTGGAGTGGGGAGATTAATGAACACAGTGGCGTTTCTCCGTTTGTGTGGTATCATAAAGGTAACCCAGTTCCCTCCTTCACTTACAGCCTTTGTAGTGTAATAGACTACGTTCTGTAGGTTCGATTCCCGACTACGAGGGAGATTATTTGATGATACATAAATTGCGTCTTTCAATGCATTTTCTTCATTATTATTATTATTGTTATTATTATCATTATTATTATTATTATTATTATTATTATTATTATTATTATTATTATTATTATTATTATTATTATTATTATTATTATTATTATTATTATTATTATTATTATTATTATTATTATTATTATTATTATTATTATTATTATTATTATTATTATTATTATTATTATTATTATTATTATTATTATTATTATTTTATTATTATTATCATCATTATTATTATTATTATTATTATTAAAATACTAAGTTCACTATAGCAAAAAATTAATCTACCACCACAGTAAGACTTACTTTAGATGTACATTTAGAAAGAGAGAGCAGAAAGGAAAGACGAATGCAAATGGCCTCTCTGGGCAATTGCGGCTTTCCTAAAACATTTTTTTTTTCTCCTGGTATTTAATTCTTCCAAAATATGGATGCAATAGTTTTTTTTTTATTATTACTAATGGCTAGAGTACTCAAATTGTTCTTTCACTATCTGATACAAAACATTTATATGCAAAATCCATTATGTATTTTCCAATTGCGAAAAATAAATAAATCTAACACTGTTTTCTTTATATCGTTTTCTGCATGCTTTAAATAAACTAGCAACCAATTCACGTGATAAAATTTTATGACAAAATTACCATATTAGTATATCTGATCCTCTCACTCTCTCTTTCTCACTTTGCTGTTTGTTTAATTATCCTTCTTTTTTCCCCTTTCCCTAACTTTCTATGAGCTTGTTAGAGAATGGATTGCCCTTGATATTAACCATAGATGATCCTTTGGGATGCATATTTTCTCATTAAATAAAACCATATGCGAATAATAAAACGAAATCCATTCCTTCGAAACCTAAGAACTTTGTTTTCTCTCTTAGAGTTGCCCTCACAAGTATATTAATATCTAATAATGGTGTGGAGGATTTCCTGTGTGTTATTACTCTTCGATCTTATAACCCCCTAAAGTAGGAAATCCTGACACGGCTTCGGTAGAGGCCTACAAGCGATCTCAAATTTAAAATCCTCTACCAATAACATATAATTAATATTACATGCATAGACATACATGCAAATATATCATAAGGGGGTTTGTGAACTGTTGATATGCGAATGATTAAATAAACTCTCCTCACCTTAAAGTAAAACTTCCTCATACAGAATAATACATTTTCCAACATACATTCTACCTACGAGTGTTCAATTACATGAGCTCATTCTGTCCTCACACGTAGTCATAAACATTGTTAGAAATAAGTTAAATCTGTACTCATCTATCCGGAAAACCCAAATGTCGTCAGCAATCACGGGACTCCGAATCAAACTTGAATATCTTCAGATCACGTATCTCTACAACGTTCTTCTGCTTGAGTGTCTCGTAGTGCCTCACGAGAGCAACTAATTTCTCATTAACAAACTTATAAATACTGTCAATAAACACAGTAAACATGAGTGCCTCGTAGCATCTCACGACAGCAACTGAGAATAAACTCACAAATAAAACAAAGCACAAACTCTATCGTACATTCAGCACAAGAAAAATCATGTTCTGAACACGTGGTGGACAATTATAATTGCAAAGAATTCTGTTTACACAAAGTAATCAACGTTTTCATGACGCAATAAAAGATTAATTGGCAGAAAGCCTATCAAAGCAGATTTCGCTCTCGACTTCAGAGCTATACATACACTATGCATAAAAATACTTATACATACTTCATATAAATGAATACGTATACATACAATGTCTGTAAATCTACATACATGCACTTAAGCTACAATAAACAAAATATCATGCAAAACAACACTTACATATGTACGTAGAAATAAACTGTCTTGAATTATATTCAAGACAAATGGCTTGGAACTTGGTCTGAAGAGAGGGAGAATCTTTTGAACAAAATGGCAAGTGTTAATGGTAAGCATAGCCTTCGGCAAGGGCTCTTATTAGGTGGGAGTGTATGGGTTAGTCATCATGGGGCATCTTTGAGCTCAGAAACAGTGGGAACCAGCATGCATGCGTAGACGTGCAGTGCAACCAATTGCCGGGTGACTCGGGCTTGTGTTTGAATTGTTTCCTCCTATTGGTCAATTGCGAAGTGGTGGCTGCCATGGTCGGGTGGTAACACTTGAGACTCCGACTCGTCAGGTCGTCGATTTGAGATCCGCCATAGTATGAAGTTAGAAAGGGCATTCACTCAGGGTGAAGTTCGCACAGCTTCTGGCTATCTATTTATCTTCTTTTCCTCCTGATAATCCTATTGTCTTCGAAACTAACTAAATTTACCCTCTTAATTCTATCAACATATTAGGAATCCATATAGCCTCTAACTTGTATTGGAGGAATCACATAATCCAAATTTCTAAATCTTCATCCAAAAATTGGGTTTTTGTATAGTTTTCGTCATTACTTTTCCTCTTCACAGTTACTTAAAATTTATAAAGGTCTTATCCATCCCTGCTTAGAATACTATTCAAGCATCTGGGGTGCTTCATCTTATACTTATCTCCTTGATAGGATTGAATCTAAGACAGTCAGACTCATTAATGATCCTTCTCTTACTTCTAATCTGGATTCTTTCTCTCTTCGCCATAAGGTATCTTCCTTTACTCTTTTCTATCCTACTACTTCCATCGGTGCTCTGATGAGTTGGCGAGTTGCATCCCTCTCCACTGCCGAGGCCGTGTAACACTCGCCAAGCGGCCTCATCTCACAGGTACTGTGTGGAGATTCGTAGCTTGTGGATTGGTCTGTGCAGCGACTGCTTCTTCCAATCTACCTCCAGACTCTAGAACTCTCTTCCTCCTTCTGTCTTTCCCAATTCTTATTCCCTATCATCCTTCAAAAAGCAGATCTATCGTCATCTCAGAGCCTAATCCTCCATATCTCTGGGTCCTCTGTACTTTGACTGTCTTTTCTGTCTGTCGTTTTCCTTTGTGCGACATTACTTCATCTCTGTCTTGTCCTTAACCTTTTTCTTTCCCTTCCTCTTGGTATTTTCTGGTGCCTGGTCCTTAACTGATGAAGGCAGTTTTTGCCTGTCCCGGCGTCACACTTATAAAGTAAAAAAAAAAAAAAATTGTCAAAGCCAAAGTCCTTTCGAAAGAAGGCACCATCGTATCCCATAACAGACGAGGGAGACCGTGACGTACAACCGGATCAGCATCATTGTTTAAAAGGGAAATTCTGCTCTTCATCTGCGTCACTGAAACTTGACACTTATAACAAATTATTGTTATGATTATTCTCACTCTGTGAGAACTACTAGAAGATCATTCTGAATTTTTCATTAAAAATTTAGAAAAAAAACTGGCAACAATTACATTTAGACATAAAAAATATTTACACACATCTTTACAGAAATATATCTTTGGTGTTTTGTATACGTTTATGTCCCTTATATTATTCTTATGTTTGCTTGCCAAGAAGGTATTTATAACACATTCAAGGAAACTGAAGATATTTTAGCTAGTTGGTGTAGCACGTTATTATTTCATAATATTTGTGTACAGCCATTACTAAGCCAGTAAGAAGCTTTTATTTAAATAACTAGTGCTATAACGATCTATCTATCTGCCTTGGCTGTTTCCCCCTTTAACTGGGGGGTAGCCGACATCAAGAAAGGAAAACAATATGGGCAATGACGAGGGAGCTAGCCACAGCCCATCCTCACGGCTCTTTCACAACCTGTGATTACCTAATTGTGATTACCTAATTGTGTTTACGGGAAAGAGCCCAAAGCTCGTATCTTCCCGTCTCCTGATCGGTTCCATTTTTAGACTTAGTGATACTTATCATACCTGTCCTTAAAACTATGGATTGAGGTAGCATTAACTACCTCCTCGCTTAGCGAATTCCAATTATCAACTACTCTTACACTGAAAAAGTATTTCCTTACATCCTGCAAACAAGTTTTCTTCCGAAGCTTCACAACTGCCAACTCCTCCTACTGCCCCTACCACAGGGCTACCTCTAAAACACTTGTCAATAATCATCCTGTGAAGAAAAAAAAAGTTCAGATCACAAGCTTTATCCCATGAAAAATGAATTAAATTATATACTTTGTAACTCATGAGCTCAGGCAAAAATAAATGTACGGCTTTTCTTGCCGAAGCCCTACTAGAGACCATAGAAATCTGAGAGACATGAAGTTCTTTATTTCCCAATGGTATTTTACGGAATACAACAATGCATTTGAAGAAAAAAATAAACCAGCATTGAACCCGCCATTTTTAGCAATACGTTAAGGAGCACTGGATGGAAAATGCGTTAAAGATTGGAGGAGGAGTCAATGGTAGATAATAAATAATATTGGTTGCAAGCGAGGACGTTACAATCATGAATCTATTAACTATCCTGGTAACCATGAAGAAAAATATACTGCTTCAGCAGAGATTACAGTGTTTCAAATTGCTTAAACAACTTTAAGGTGACATGAATTAATACTGACCTATGAACTTATTGTACAGACTGCTGTTATATTGGGAGTACCATTGTCTCTATAAAAATCATCAAATTAAAATTTAATATTTCCATCAAGTCTATAATAAAATTTATAACAAACTTGTAATAAAAATACTTCAACATTCAGCAGTTGATAACATGTATATTTTGTACTTTGATTCTGACTAACGAAAAACACAGAAAATTACTTTATTTTCCGCTAGAGATCCTAGATTAATGATGCTAAAGATACTTCGCAGTCTTCCCTTCAATTAAATCATCACTAAACTCTTGAATTATTCAAAATATTTCATTCACTTTATTTTCGATATGTAAGATATATATATATATATATATATATATATATATATATATATATATATATATATATATATATATATATATATATATATATATATATATATATATATATGTATATATATATATATATATATATATATATATATATATATATATATATATATATATATATATATATATATATATATAGATATATATATATATATATATATATATATATATATATATATATATATATATATATATATATATATATATATATATATATATATATATATATATATATATATATATATATATATATATATATATATATATATATATATATATATATATATATATATATATTATGAGTGTGGCAATGGGATAGGCAAAACAAAAAATAAAAGCAGTCATCAATAAAGGCCCGAGAACGAGAAAACATTAAGACAAAGGGAAAAAAGTGGTTTTGGACAAGAAGAGATGAGGTAATGATACACAAAGGAACAGGACAGACTGACAGAATAGTCAAAGTACTGAAGACCTGAAAATATGGAGGATTACTCCTGAGATGACGATAGATCTGCTTTCTGAGGGAACATAGGTTAATAGAATTAGAAAAGACAGAAGGAGGAAGAACGTTCCAGATTCTTGAGGTAGAGGGGAAGAAGTATTCGTTTCACCGACCGATCCACGAGTTACAAATCTCAACACAGTACCTAAGGGACGAGGCCAATTGGCAAGTGTTACTTGGCCTCAGCAGTGAGGGAGGGATGCAACTTGCCAACTTATCAGAGCAGCGATGGAAGTAGTATCGATAGAGAAGAGAAATGGATGCTACAATAAGGCAAAGAGAAAGAAAATCCAGATTTGTAGTAAAAGAAGGGTCATTAAAAAGTATGACTATCTTAGATTCAAAACTATTAAGGAGATAAGTATAAGAAGAAGCACTCCAGATGTGTGAGCAGCATTCTAAGCAGGGACGGATAAGCCCTTTATAGATTTTAAGTAACTGTAAAAAGTTAAATTAATTTATATATATATATATATATATATATATATATATATATATATATATATATATATATATATATATATATATATATATATATATATATATATATATATATATATATATATATATATATATATATATATATATATATATATATATATATATATATATATATATATATATATATATATATATATATATATATATATATATATATATATATATATATATATTATATATATATATATATATATATATATATATATATATATATATAGATATATATATGAATCATTTGTAACCCGACAGGGACTCGAACCTAGGACTAATAATTACTATGTCAAGGCGCTATCAACTACACACCACAGAAGGTTAAAAGGAATTAAACCTTATAGCTTATATCTGCTATACTTAGGAATGAACGCATTCTATCTGAATGCCACTAAGTTCATATTACACATTCCCCAATCGCACTCGTGGCTTCATTTTTGCATTTAATTCAATTCCCAATCTCATTCGGGTCATACAATAACCAAATAAGCACATTACATATGTGAAAACATGAATAATATTTTACCCCGACCGGGACTCAAACCTAGGGTTTATAATTACTAAGTCAAGGCACTACCAACTACACACCACAGAAGGTTGAAAGGAATCCAACCTTATAGCTTATATCTGCTATACTTAGGAATGAACGCATTCTATCTGAATGCCACTATGTTCATATTACAGATTCCCCAACCTCACTCGTGGCTTCATTTTCGCAGATATAAGCAATAAGGTTGGATTCCTTTTTAACCTTCTGTGGTGTGTAGTTGGTAGCGCCTTGAGTAAGTAATTATAAGTCCTAGGTTCGAGTCCCAGTCGGGGTAAAAAATGATTCATGCTTTCACATATGTAAAGTGCTTATTTGGTTATTGTATGACCCGAATGAGATTGGGAATTGAATTAAATGCAAAAATGAAGCTACGAGTGCGATTGGGGAATCTGTAATATGAACTTAGTGGCATTCAGATAGAATGCGTTCATTCCTAAGTATAGCAGATATAAGCTATATGGTGGATTCCTTTTAACCTTCTGGCTGCGTGGCGCGCGGCCGCATCACGGGTCGGTCGGTCCCCGCCAGCCGGGGCGCTGGCGGCTGCGGGGGACACACGTGGGGGGGGGCGCCCGGCGACGTACCCAGTAGAAAGGAATGGTATTCGGGGCATGTTGGTGCCCCGAGGCATGGCACTGTAATGAGCTTATTTGGTTATTGTATAGCCCGAATGAGATTGGGAATTGAATTAATTGTGAAATTGAAGCCACAAGTGAGGTTGGGGAATCTGTAATATGAACATAGTGGCATTCAGATAGAATGTGTTCATTCCTAAGCATAGCAGATATAAGATATAAGGTTGGATTCCTTTTAACCTTCTGTAGTGTGTAGTTGGTAGCGCCTTGACTTTGTATTTATAAGTCCTAGGTTCAAGTCCCGGTCGGGGTAAAAAATGATTCATGTTTTCACATATGTAATGTTCTTATTTGGATATATATATATATATATATATATATATATATATATATATATATATATATATATATATATATACATATATACATATATACATATATACATATATATATATATATATATATATATATATATATATATATATATATATATATATATATATATATATATATATATATATATATATATATATATATATATATATATATATATATATATATATATATATGTATATATATATATATATATATATATATATATATATATATATATATATATATATATATATATATATATATATATATATATATATATATATATATACATATATATATATATATATATATATATATATATATATATATATATATATATATATATATATATATATATATATATATTTATATACATATATATATATATATATATATATATATATATATATATATATATATATATATATATATATATATATATATATATATATATATATATATATATATATATATATATATATATATATATATATATATATATATTTATATATATATATATATATATATATATATATATATATATATATATATATATATATATATATATATATATATATATATATATATATATATATATATATATATATATATATATATATATATATATATATATATATATATATATATATATATATATATATATATATATATATATATATATATATATATATATATATATATATATATATATATATATATATATATATATATATATATATATATATATATATATATATATATATATATATATATATATATATATATATATATATATATATATATATATATATATATATATATATATATATATATATATATATATATATATATATATATATATATATATTTATATGTGTATGTATATATATATATATATATATATATATATATATATATATATATATATATATATATATATATATATACATATATATATATATATATATATATATATATATATATATATATATATATATATATATATATATATATATATATATATATATATATATATATATATATATATATATATATATATATATATATATATATATATATATATATATATATATATATATATATATATATATTTATATATATATATATATATATATATATATATATATATATATATATATATATATATATATATATATATATATATATATATATATATATATATATATATTTATATATATATATATATATATATATATATATATATATATATATATATATATATATATATATATATATATATATATATATATATATATATATATATATATATATATATATATATATATATATATATATATATATATATATATATATATATATATA
>JAXCGZ010022715.1:75000-80000 GCA_037179515.1 Halocaridina rubra | reverse complement strand
CTATCTTAATGCCACTATGTTCATATTTGAGATTCCCCAACCTCTCTCGTGGCTTCATTTTCACATTTAATTCAACTCCCAAGCTCATTCGGGTCCAACAATAACCAAGTAAGCACATTACATATGCGAAAATATGAATAATTTTTTACCCCGACCGTTACTTGAACCTAGAACTTATAAATACTGTGGTGTGTAGTTGGTAGCACCTTGACCTTGTAATTATATGTCCTAGGTTCAAGTCCCTGTGGGGGTAAAAAATTATTCATGTTTTCACATATGTAATATGCTTGTTTGGTTATTGTATAGCCCGATTAAGATAGGTAATTGAATTAAATGTGAAAATGAAGCCACAAGTAAGGTTGGGGAATCTGTAATATGTACATAGTGGCATTCAGATAGAATGCATTCATTCATAAGTATAGCAGATATAAGCTATAAGGTTGGATTCCTTTTAACCTTCTGTGGTGTGTAGTTGGTAGCGCCTTGACTTAGTAATTATAAGTCCTAGGTTCGAGTCCCAGTCGGGGTAAAAATTGATTCATGTTTTCACATATGTAATGTGCTTATATGGTTATTGTATAGGCCGAATGAGATTGGGAATTGAATTAAATGAGAAAATGAAGCCACGACTGAGGTTGGGGAATCTGTAATATGAACATAGTGGCATTCAGATATAATGCATTCATTCCTAAGTATAGCAGATATAAGCTATAAGGTTGGATTCCTTTTAACCTTCTGTGGTGTGTAGTTGGTAGCACCTTTATTTAGTAATTATAAGTCCTAGGCTCAAGTCCCGGTCGGGGTCAAAAGTGATTCATGTTTTCACATATGTAATGTGCTTATTTGGTTATTGTATAGCCCATATGAGATTGGGAATTGAATTAAATACGAAAATGAAGCCACGAGTGAGGTTGAGGAATCTTTAATATGAACATAGTAGCATTCAGATAGAATGCGTTCATTCCTAAGTACAGCAGATATTAGCTATAAGGTTGGATTCCTTTTAAACTTCTGTGGTGTGTAGTTGGTAGCGCCTTGACTTAGTAATTATGAGTCCTAGGTTCAAGTCCCGGTCAGGGTAAAATAAAATTCATGTTTTCACATATGTAATGCGCTTAGTTGGTTATTGTATAGCCGAATGATATTGGGAATTGAATTAAATGCGAAAATGAAGCCACGAGTGAGGCTGGGGAATCTGTAATATGAACATAGTGGCATTCAGATAGAATGCGTTCATTTCTAAGTTTAGCAGATATAAGCTATAAGGTTGGATTCCTTTTAACCTTCTATGGTCTGCAGTTAGTAGCTCTTTGACTTAGTAATTATAAGTCCTAGGTTCAAGCCCCGGTCAGGGTAAAAAATTATTCATGTTTTCACATATGTAATGTGCTTATTTGGTTACTGTATAGCCCGAATGAGATTGGGAATTGAAGAAAATGCATATAAGAATGCTATGTAGGTAATGGTAAAACAGCTTAGTGACAGGATAAAATCACTCGAATCCACAGTTTCCGACCTGATGACAAGCCTGGGGTTCAACCAGAGAGAAATTGATGACCTCATATCGACTATTAAATTCATGAGAAAGAAAAGATTAACGACAAAGAAACAATCGATAATCTATCTCAACAAATAAATTCTGCAAATCAACAAATAACCACCTTAGAAGAACGCTTGAATTTTCAAGAAGACTATTCTAGAAGAAACAACATCCGATTAAGCGGTGTAGAGGAGAGACGCGATGGGGAGACCTGGGAGCAAACAACGACAATGGTATCAGCCCTGATAACCGATAAATTACAGCTAGCAGGAATGACGTTGGAGAGGGCTCACAGGGAGGGACCACTTCTTGATGACAAACCTCGCACCATAGTGGGTCGTTTCTCCCACTACTGTGACAAAGAGACAGTTATGCGAAATGCCAAAAAGTTGAAAGGCACCAAGATCTACCTTAATGATGACCTGTGTGCCGTATCACAGGCAATAAAATCTGCACAGATGCCACAACTAAAAAAGGCTAGATCAGAAGGGAAATTTGCCTACTTTAAGCATGCGAAGCTCATCGTGAAGGAACGATGCAACACCGAGAGTGTGGCTGGTGCTGTGGGTGGCGTGGATGAGGAGTTGACCAGGATCGGTGTTGCGAGGGTGGGGGGCTCGGGAGTGGGGGGTTGGAGAGTGATATGTCATCACCCGCACCCCCTCCTGCCGTGTCTCCCACCACGGGAGCTATAAAGCGCTCGACTCTAAACCAATAAATGGCCGGAAGAACCCTGTAAGATATGGTAGAAGTAAATGGTAGCTTTATTCCTTCACCATGGCTGTAAATAGATACCTCCCATACTATTCCAATAGTGATGATGAACTTATAAGGCTAACAAACAACGACAAAGCACTTCCCAATTATTTATTTATCAATGAGCTTGATAAGATGATATTTAACCCACTTGATCTAGAAAATGAAATAGATTTGTTTTTGAATAATATGAGAAGTTTTTGAATAATATGAGAAACGCAACCAACTCTTTTCAATTTATATATACTTAAATGAACTGTATTCAAATTTAAATAAATCTAATCCATTTTCGGCTTTGTGCATGAACATTAGAAGTCTTGCAAATAATCTTCAAATATTTGTTGATCAATGTTTAACAGAAAATAATATATGTGATGTAATAGGTTTTTCGGAGACTAGGCTGGATAATGATACAATATGTTCACTCAGAACAGAGACAGGAAAGATGGATGTGTATATATGTATGTAGCTAATAAGTATAGCTCGAGTGTTATAAAGGAGTGCAGTATGATGGAACGATTCATTGAATGTGTTAGTGTACAGGTACATAACGGTAAGGAAAATTGCTCCTTTGCATCTGTATATAGACCACCAAAGGGGAACATGCCTGAATTCCTTGAAGCTTTCCTGAAAGTATTTGATCTTGCAGCAAGAAAAAAGTACAAAATTATTTATTTATTCGGTGATTGGAACTTAGATTTGTTTAAAATAAATTATCAAAGAGTAACTGATTTTATAAACTTAATGTATTCACGTGGCTGCTTTCCAATAACTAATAAACCTACGAGAGTAACTGAAAATAGTGCATCTCTAATCGATCATATCTGGACCACAAATCTTGAAGACAACATAGATAATTACATAGTGTACACCGACATAGCAGATCATTTCGCAGTATACTCCCAGTTTAAAAAAGAACATAAATTTGATGCATATGTAGAAAAAAGACATTACTCTGATGATAACATAGCTAAATTTACTAGAGATATATCACATGAAAAATGGCAACATATCATTGACCTAAATAATGCAAATGAAGCTTTTAATAAATTTCACTGAACATTTAGAGATAAATTTCTAGACTGCTTTCCTCTAAGAAAATCGACTGTAGATAATAAAAACAACAGATGCCCACACATAACTGCAGGATTAAAAACTAGTATCAAAGAAAAACACTGATTAGAAAGGCTTGCATCAAAATGGCCTTTGTCTTTTGGAACCAGATATAAAGCTTACAGGAACAAATTAGTAACACTACTCCGAGCTGCAAAAAATAGATATTTTCAGGATAAGCTTAAGAAGGAACAAGGAAACAGCAAGTCCACCTGGAATACAATAAACAGCCTAATGGGACGAAAACAAATTAATCATTCAAAGGAAATCAAATTAAAAAATGAAAATGACTACACTGCTAATATCTTTAATAATCATTTCTTAACTACAGCACAACCAACACAGGAACAACAAAATGTGCAACAAAACTCACACCGACAGTTTCTTAATAATCCACCAGACTTTTCGTTTTACTTGTATCCTGTAACAAGGGAGGAAGTCACTAAATATATAAAAACCTTAAAACCAAATACAGTGTCGGCATATGATGACATTCCATCAAAACTACTCCAGGTCACTGTCCATTACACTGGTACCCCACTTACTCACATAATCAATCTATGTTTTCAGCAATGATGTTTTCCAGACAAACTAAAAAGTGCTAAAGTAATACCTATATTTAAGTCAGGAACTGTAGATGATGAAAATAACTATAGACCTATATCTATCTTACCGTCTTTAAGTAAAGTGTTTGAAAAAGCGATTGTTCACCGACTTAAAGAATTCCTTGAAAAGTTCAACCTATTATCCGAAAATCAATACGGATTCCGTAATAATAAGACCACTGAAAAAGCAATAATGAACTTTACAAGTGATGTTTATCAAAATTTGGAAAATAAAAACTTTTTTGAAGGCGTTTTCCTAGACTTGTCCAAAGCATTTGACTCATTAGACCATGATATACTAATAGAAAAACTAACTTGTGTGGGTATTAGGGGAACACCATTACAGTTATTTAAGAGCTACTTGAAAAATAGAAAACAAGCCGTATATTGTAATGGGAAAGCATCTTTGTTGCAAACTATTGAGAGGGGAGTACCACAGGGATCAATACTGGGCCCATTGTTATTTTTAGTTTATATAAATGATATTTCCAATGCCAGTAATAAATTCAAATATATTCTTTATGCAGATGACACCAACCTTCTCTTGCATGATAATAACCTTGACCACCTGCATTCTGTTTTAAATAGTGAACTAGAAAAAATTAACAACTGGGTCTCTGTTAATAAATTAAAGCTAAATGTTTCCAAAACTGACTATATATTATATCAAAATAGATCTGTTGTGCACAATATTGGTCAAGTTAATATGAATGGGTATGAAGTTAAAATAGTTACTTGTAAGAAATTTTTGGGAGTAATTATTGATGAAAATTTAAGTTGGAAATATCACATTCAATCTGTCTGCTCAAAACTGTCCAAGACGTGTGGAATTTTGCATAAAATTCGCCATAACCCAACAAATGAGGCCTTAAAAAGCATATACTATTCTCTGTGTTTGTCCATCTGGGGTTGTACTTGGCCGTCAATTGTAAGGGATGTATTTGTAACTCAGAAAAGACTGATCAGAACTATTCCATATAGTGGAA
>JAXCGZ010022715.1:60000-65000 GCA_037179515.1 Halocaridina rubra | reverse complement strand
TATATATATATATATATATATATATATATATATATATATATATATATATATATATATATATATATATATATATATATATATATATATATATATATATATATATATATATATATATATATATATATATATATATATATATATATATATATATATATATATATATATATATATATATATATATATATATATATATATATATATATATATATATATATATATATATATATATATATATATATATATATATATATATATATATATATATATATATATATATATATATATATATATATATATATATATATATATATATATATATATATATATATATATATATATATATATATATATATATATATATATATATATATATATATATATATATATATATATATATATATATATATATATATATATATATATATATATATATATATATATATATATATATATATATATATATATATATATATATATATATATATATATATATATATATATATATATATATATATATATATATATATATATATATATATATATATATATATATATATATATATATATATATATATATATATATATATATATATATATATATATATATATATATATATATATATATATATATATATATATATATATATATATATATATATATATATATATATATATATATATATATATATATATATATATATATATATATATATATATATATATATATATATATATATATATATATATATATATATATATATATATATATATATATATATATATATATATATATATATATATATATATATATATATATATATATATATATATATATATATATATATATATATATATATATATATATATATATATATATATATATATATATATATATATATATATATATATATATATATATATATATATATATATATATATATATATATATATATATATATATATATATATATATATATATATATATATATATATATATATATATATATATATATATATATATATATATATATATATATATATATATATATATATATATATATATATATATATATATATATATATATATATATATATATATATATATATATATATATATATATATATATATATATATATATATATATATATATATATATATATATATATATATATATATATATATATATATATATATATATATATATATATATATATATATATATATATATATATATATATATATATATATATATATATATATATATATATATATATATATATATATATATATATATATATATATATATATATATATATATATATATATATATATATATATATATATATATATATATATATATATATATATATATATATATATATATATATATATATATATATATATATATATATATATATATATATATATATATATATATATATATATATATATATATATATATATATATATATATATATATATATATATATATATATATATATATATATATATATATATATATATATATATATATATATATATATATATATATATATATATATATATATATATATATATATATATATATATATATATATATATATATATATATATATATATATATATATATATATATATATATATATATATATATATATATATATATATATATATATATATATATATATATATATATATATATATATATATATATATATATATATATATATATATATATATATATATATATATATATATATATATATATATATATATATATATATATATATATATATATATATATATATATATATATATATATATATATATATATATATATATATATATATATATATATATATATATATATATATATATATATATATATATATATATATATATATATATATATATATATATATATATATATATATATATATATATATATATATATATATATATATATATATATATATATATATATATATATATATATATATATATATATATATATATATATATATATATATATATATATATATATATATATATATATATATATATATATATATATATATATATATATATATATATATATATATATATATATATATATATATATATATATATATATATATATATATATATATATATATATATATATATATATATATATATATATATATATATATATATATATATATATATATATATATATATATATATATATATATATATATATATATATATATATATATATATATATATATATATATATATATATATATATATATATATATATATATATATATATATATATATATATATATATATATATATATATATATATATATATATATATATATATATATATATATATATATATATATATATATATATATATATATATATATATATATATATATATATATATATATATATATATATATATATATATATATATATATATATATATATATATATATATATATATATATATATATATATATATATATATATATATATATATATATATATATATATATATATATATATATATATATATATATATATATATATATATATATATATATATATATATATATATATATATATATATATATATATATATATATATATATATATATATATATATATATATATATATATATATATATATATATATATATATATATATATATATATATATATATATATATATATATATATATATATATATATATATATATATATATATATATATATATATATATATATATATATATATATATATATATATATATATATATATATATATATATATATATATATATATATATATATATATATATATATATATATATATATATATATATATATATATATATATATATGTGTGTGTGTGTGTATGTGTGTGTGTGTGTGAGCTTCATATATATATATATATATATATATATATATATATATATATATATATATATATATATATATATATATATATATATATATATATATATATATATATATATATATATATATATATATATATATATATATATATATATATATATATATATATATATATATATATATATATATATATATATATATATATATATATATATATATATATATATATATATATATATATATATATATATATATATATATATATATATATATATATATATATATATATATATATATATATATATATATATATATATATATATATATATATATATATATATATATATATATATATATATATATATATATATATATATATATATATATATATACATATATATATCGATATATATATATATATATATATATATATATATATATATATATATATATATATATATATATATATATATATATATATATATATTTATGTATATTTATATATGTATAAATGAATATTTTTTTTTTTACCCCGACCGGGACTCAAACCTAGGACTTATGATTACTAAGTCAAGGCGCTAGCACTACACCACAGAAGGTTAAAAGGAACTCAACCTTATAGCTTATATCTGCTATACTTAGGAATGAACGCATTCTAACTGAATGCCACTATGCTTGGTTATTTCATGGCCCGAATGAGATTGGGACTTGAATTAAATGCTATAATGAAGCCACGAGTGAGGTTGGGAATCTGTAATATGAATATAGTGGCATTCAGTTAGAATGCGTTCATTCCTAAGTATAGCAGATATAAGCTATAAGGTTGGATTCCTTTTAACCTTCTGTTGTGTAGTGGTAGCGCCTTGACTTAGTAATCATAAGTCCTAGGTTCGAGTCCCGGTCTGGGTAAAAAAACTATTCATGTTTTCACATATGTAATGTGCTTGCTTGGTTATTTCATGGCCCGAATGAGATTGGGACTTGAATTAAATGCTATAATGAAGCCACGAGTGAGGTTGGGGAATCTGTAATATTAACATAGTGGCATTCAGTTAGAATGCGTTCATTCCTAAGTATAGCAGATATAAGCTATAAGGTTGGATTCCTTTTAACCTTCTGTGGTGTAGTGGTAGCGAGTTGACTTAGTAATCATAAGTCCTAGGTTCGAATCCCGGTCGGGGTAAAAAAAATTATTCATGTTTTCACATATGTAATGTGCTTGCTTGGTTATTTCATGGCCCGAATGAGATTGGGACTTGAATTAAATGCTATAATGAAGCCACGAGTGAGGTTGGGGAATCTGTAATATGAACATTGTGGCATTCAGTTAGAATGCGTTCATTCCTAAGTATAGCAGATATAAGCTATAAGGTTGGATTCCTTTTAACCTTCTGTGGTGTAGTGGTAGCGCCTTGACTTAGTAATCATAAGTCCTAGGTTCGAGTCCCGGTCGGGGTAAAAAAAATTATTCATGTTTTCACATATATAATGTGCTTGCTTGGTTATTTCATGGCCCGAATGAGATTGGGACTTGAATTAAATGCTATAATGAAGCCACGAGTGAGGTTGGGGAATCTGTAATATGAACATAGTGGCATTCAGTTAGAATGCGTTCATCCCTAAGTATAGCAGATATAAGCTATAAGGTTGGATTCCTTTTAACCTTCTGTGGTGTTGTGGTAGCGCCTTGACTTAGTAATCATAAGTCCTAGGTTCGAGTCCCGGTCGGGGTAAAAAAAATTATTCATGTTTTCACATATGTAATGTGCTTGCTTGGTTATTTCATGGCCCGAATGAGATTGGGACTTGAATTAAATGCTATAATGAAGCCACGAGTGAGGTTTGGGAATCTGTAATATGAACATAGTGGCATTCAGTTAGAATGCGTTCATTCCTAAGTATAGCAGATATAGGCTATAAGGTTGGATTCCTTTTAACCTTCTGTGGTGTAGTGGTAGTGCCTTGACTTAGTAATCATAAGTCCTAGGTTCGAGTCCCGGTCGGGGTAAAAAAAATTATTCATGTTTTCACATATGTAATGTGCTTGCTTGGTTATATGTATATATATATATATATATATATATATATA
>JAXCGZ010022715.1:45000-52500 GCA_037179515.1 Halocaridina rubra | reverse complement strand
ACATTCTTGGCCTGAACTCTAATCTTTCGTCTGTGGAACAGCATATGGGCACTTTCCTCCCTAACCTCCTCCTCCTATCTGAAACCCAGCTGTCTATACATGCTTCCACTGTTCCATTCCAAATCTCTCACTATAATCTGTATACTCATTTTCGTTCCAAAGGTGGGGTCTGTGCATACTGCAACTTTAACACTCCTACTGTGAGGCTCATGGACTTTGAATCTCCTGACTTTGATGTTCTCTGGCTAAAATTCTATCTCTCCACTACCACTATCATCCCTTGCTTCTGCTACTGTTCTCCAAACTCCACCGAGTTTGTGTCTTTCTTTGAATATCTATCCTTGTGCCATGAGTCCTTGCTATCTTCTCACCCACATGCTGAAGTTCTCTACATTGGAGACTTCAATGTACACCACAGTGAGTGGCTTCATTCTTCTCACATTGATGTGGGAGGAAGAGAGGCCTTTGCTTTCTCTATTACTCACGATCTGGAGCAAATTATCAAACATCCTCCTCGCATTCCCGATCGTCTAGAACAGTGGTTCCCAAACTTTTCACTACCAAGGACCCCTTTACTTTAAATGATTTTTCCCCGGACCCCATGATATTGAAACGTCTGTCAACTTAACATGCTGCTTTAATAAACTAGCAACAAACTCCTCTTATCAGAAAACTAGATTAATTTCTGCAGATAAACACATGTAAATGAAAAAAATGGGAAAATATATAAAAAATATAAAGAAAGAAATACAGAACAGAACAGAGCAGAAAAAAAACTTTATCTTAATCTCATTAATGAGATGGGTGATGCTGTTTTGCTGCTACTATGCTTTCAATTTCAGGTTCAATGGCAGACAGTTTTAAGCGAAGATCAGGTTCCACATTCATCCTATTTCTGTATTTTGATTTTATGTAAATGAGCTGTGAGAAAGCCTGCTCGCATAAATATGTAGTAGGGAATGGCATTAGATATTTCAGGGCCTTGGTTGCCAGTTCTGGGTACTCATTTTTCAATAGTAACCAAAAGCCTGATAAATTGTAACGGCTGAAACGTGATCTTAGTGAAGTGTCACATGAAAGTTCAACAAGACTATTTTCTTCTTTTGCTGTTAATTCTTTTACATCTTTTACATTTACATGCAAAGGATCCCTAATCCACTTGTTATTACCATCATGAGGAGGAAAATAATCCCTAAAACTGATCTTTAAACCTTGCAAATGCTGAATAAAAAAGCTTCTTATTGCTTCAGAAATGTTTTCTTCAGAAGTTCCAAGAAAGTCATAAAGTGTTGGAAAGGATTCAAACACACCACTATGCAGACGTTCAGACCACAATTCTAATTTCTTGATCATGGCTTCCACTTTATCTTCAACTTTAAAAATAGTTACGGATCTCCCTTGTAGGCTCAAATTTAGGTCATTCATATAAGTAAAGATGTCAGACATGTATGCCACAATAGCTAGCCACGAAAAGTTATTAAACCATTCTCTCCCATGTAATGATTTATCATGAAGAAATAGTCTATTTTCATCACGCAACTCAAATATGCGGGTAAGTACTTTACTGCAGGACAGCCACTGCACTTGAGAATGCAAGAGCAGTTGTTCATGAGCGCTACCCATCTCCTCACAAAGAACACTAAAAATACGAGAATTTAAGGGCTGAGCTTTTATGAAGTTAACTACTTTCACTACTTCATCTAGAGTCGTCTTCAATTTTTCTGGCATTTTCTTTGCTGCAAACGATTCTCTATGTATGCAGCAATGAGTCCACTTGACATTTGGTATTATAGCTTGGATTTTTGCTTTGAGTCCTTTGTACTTTCCCGACATTGCGGGAGCCCCATCAGTACTGACTCCTACACACTTTGACCATCCAATTTCATTAGCTATTATAAAAGCATTCAAACTATTAAAAATAGACTCACCAGTTGTGTGTGTTGGTAATGACTGGTAAAAGAGAAAATCTTCCTTAATTTTACCGTCAAATTCATATTGTATGAATGCAAGTAGATCAGCACTGTTAGCAACATCTGTACTTTCATCTAATTGTAAAGAATAATACGGACTTTTAATCACTCTCTTCACTAGTTGATTTTTAACACTGTCAGACAATCTTGTATTCGCCGCTTGGCAGTGGTGTTTGACAATGAAATGAGATCAAAACACTTTGATACTTTGTCTCCATGCATCCTAGAGGCCATTGCTTTGGCAGCAGGCAGAATTAGTTCCTCTGCTATTGTGTGTGGTTTTCCACTCTTTGCTATTAAAAGAGAAACATAATACGAAGCACACACAGCATTCTTATTATCACCCCCGGTTGCTAATTTTTCTATAATATTTTGTCTTGAAAGCAGTTCTTCCCGTCTTCTTTGAAAATATTCAACAGTTTGTTAGTATGCTCCTTATGCTTAGTTTCAAAATGCCGGCGAAGTTTGGCTGGCTTCATACTTTCATTGGACAATATTTCATAACAGAGAACACATTGTGGTTTCTGTTCACCCTCACTGCCTCTACATATAAATCCAAAGGATATGTATTCATCACAGTATTTATGGTTTTTGCGTTTCGACTGATGAGTCAGTATCTTTTCACACTAGCTTGTCGCACATTCACCTTCTATGTCACAACTGTCTCGTTTTAACATGCTTCCTGTTTTTAACCACCGATCAATCATACGATCAGATATTTACAATAAATAGTCACTGATGTAGTTAATACAACTAAATATTCAGGTTCGGGAATCAAGCACAGATGCACTGACTACGGACTGCTCAAGTTGCATTAACGTTTGGATGCAACTGACGGTTCAAAGCGTGAAGACGGTGAAGGAGGAGCAAAGTTGCAGCAGTCAGTGTTCAGAACTTTAGCTCAGACTGAGCTCGCACGCCACGGTCCGACTGTACATGTTCAACACATGACAGGTTGGTAATCTCACACGTATAAATGCTTCGGTCCTACCGTACTGTGATTGCCTGACATCCAACATGTCACTTTCATGTACAGTGTTAAATGCATAAAAAACTAAAGAGAGAAAGAAAAGAAAAATAAATAAATTATATAATCAGGAAACGTTTATTTTTAATATTGCCATAATTATGAGAGCATGGGTACGTTACGTTGCCTTTGTATAACGGCATTATTTTTTTTCTTTTAATATGCTTATTCACTTATATATATATATATATATATATATATATATATATATATATATATATATATATATATATATATATATATATATATATATATATATATATATATATATATATATATATATATATATATATATATATATATGAAAATTTCAATTCAGTTCACGGACCCCCAGTACTACCTTTGCGGACCACCAGGGGTCCACGGACAACAGATTGGGAACCAGTGGTCTAGAACATGCTGCAAATACTCTTGACCTATTTTTTACTTCTAAGCCTTCAAACTACTCTTATTCTGTGCTTTTCGCTCCCCCACCACCAATCCCTCCTACTTAACGCCGCCTTTGGCACTTTGAGCGTACACAACATGAAAATTTGCCTAACTTTCTCTTTGACTTCCCATGGGATGACTACAGCTTTCGGTCCCGCAACCCTGATCAGGTAGCTTTAAAAGTTACCGAGATCATGACCACGGGAATGGAGGCGTACATCCCCTCTTCTACAAAAACTTTCTCTCCCCCTAAAGCTTGGTTTGACCGTGCCTGCTCCATGGCTATCCACACTAGGAATCAGGTTCAACGATCTTACCTAGCCTCATCTTCCGATTTAACTCGCTCTGCTTTTATTATAGCTAGGAATTCTTGTACTGCTCAGATTCGAAGGTCTAAGGCTTCATTTATAAGAAGGAAAGTTGATGACCTTAACTCCTCTCCCACTGACAAATGCTTCGGGTCCTTAGCCAAAAACCTCTCCAAAAACTTCTGCAACTCAAGCTTTCCCCCTCTCATTCGTTCAGATGGTTCTATAGCTTGCTCTCCCATTGACAAAGCCACTCTCTTTGGCTCTCATTTTTCTGCTAACTCTTCTATCAAAGATTCCAGCTCACCTATACCTCAGTCTTACCCTCTCTAACCCTATGCCCTCCCTTATCCTTTCTTCACGCAAAATTCATAAGGTTCTTCGCTTGCTAAAGTCGAACAAGGTATCTGGTCCCGATGGGATCAATGCAAGGTTCCTCAAGGAGTTTGCAGATGAACTGGCTCCCGTGCTTTGCCATCTTTTTCCTCATTCTGTCAACCAGTATCTATCATTCATCTTGGAAGCATGCTCTTGTTCAACCTGTTCCTAAGAAGGGAGACCGCTCTATTCCTTCTAACTACCGACCTATTGCCCAAACCGCCTCTATTGCTAAAGTTTTTGAAACTTAGCTCAATGCTCCCTTCTTGAAACGCCTTGAATCTAACGCACTTATCTCCGATCACCAGTACGGCTTAAGCAAGGCAAGATCCACCGGTGATCTCCTGTCCTATCTTACTCATGTATGGTCATCTTCTCTGAGGAACTATGGGGAATCCTTTGTCGTCGCCCTTGATATCTCTAAGGCTTTTGACAGAGTCTGGCACAAGGCTCTGTTGACCAAACTCCCTGCCTATGGTTTTACCCCTTCTTTCTATTCTCTGATTTCCAATTTTCTTACTGGCTGTTCTATATCTGTAGTTATTGATGGTGCGACATCTAGCCCTTTCTCTGTTACCAGTGGTGTTCCACAGGGCTCTGTTCTTACACCTACTCTCTTCCTTCTCTTCATCAATGAACTTCTTCAATCCCCATCTTCCTCTCTTCTTCATGCCTTTGCTGATGATTCTACCCTTCATAATTCCTCTGCCTTTTCTTCACAACCTTCATCTGTTACTCGTAATCAATCTCGTATCACTCTTTCTTCTACTCTTAACTCCGATTTGCAGAGAGTATCTGAGTGGGGCACTCAAAATTTAGTTAAATTCAATGCCTCCAAAACACAGTATCTGGCTATCTCTTTATCCTCTTCTACCTCTGATAACCCTATTGTCTTCGAAACTAATGAAATTTTCCCTCTTAACTCTATCAACATATTAGTAATCCATATAGCCTCTAACTTGTCTTGGAGGAATCACGTAATCCAAATTTCTAAATCTTCATCCAAAAAATTGGGGGTTTTGCTTCGTTTTCGTCATTACTTTTCCTCATTGCAGTTCCTTAAAATTTACAAAAGTCTTTTCCGCCCCTGCTTAGAATACTTCTCACACATCTGGGGTGCTTCTTCCTTTACTTATCTTCTTGATAGGGTTGTATCTAAGGCAGTCAGACGCATTAATGATCCTTCTCTTACTTCTAACCTGGATTCACACTCTCTTCGCCGAAAGGTATCTTCCCTTTCGCTTTTCTATCGCTACTACTTCCATCGCTGCGCTGATGAGTTGGCGAGTTGCATCCCTCCTCCACTGCTGAGGCTGTGTAACACTCGCCAAGCAGCCTCATCTCACAGGTATTGTGTGGAGATTCGTAGTTCGAGGATTGGTCGGTGCAGCGACTGCTTCTTCCCATCTGCCTCCAGACACTGGAACTCTCTTTCTCCTTCTTTCTTTCCTAATTCTTATGACCTTTTATCCTTCAAAAAGCAGATCTATCGTCATCTCAGAGCCTAGTCCTCCATATCTCTGGGTCCTCTGTACTTTGACTGTTTTTTTCTGTATGTCGTTTTTCTTTGTGTGACATTACCTCATCTCTGCCTTGCCCTTAACCTTTTTCTTTTCCTTCGTCTTGGTATTTTCTCGTGGCCCGGACTTTATTGATGAGGGCTGTTTCTGCCTGTCCCGGTGTCACACCCTAAAAAAAAAAAAAAAAACCTGCCAGGAGAGGAAAGGCAGGCACTGCAGCAAATACAACACAAAGCATTACGCGATATTTGGGCTTCATGTCAGGAAGGAAAGAAAAGATGTATGAAGGAAATAATAATAATAATAATAATAAGACTTTATTTCCAACATACATTGGGTATTCAAATATGGGTGTACTATTAAAATTTACAAGTAAAATCTTCCTCTAAGAGTAACTTCTTAAGATTATATTTAAAAGTATACACTGAACCAGCATTTTTTAGTTCTCTGGGAAGCTGATTATATAAATGAGGTCCACGAATGTTTATATCTCTTGAGCCAATATCAGTTTTAGACCTTCGTACTAATAAATCTTCCCCTTGACGGGTAGTTAACCCGGTAACTGAGCTTACTGTAGAAAAATTATACAAGCAATCAGGAATATTGTTTCTTAGTATATTAAAAACAAAGGTACATATATCAAAAACATATTTATCTCTAATCTTTATCCATTCTAGATCTTTTAAAACAGGAGAGATGTGCTCGTATTTTCTTACATTGCCAACAGCCACTCGTGCTGCAAAGTTTTGTAACTTTTGTATTCTTTGTAATTGAGTCTTATTTGTACATCCCCAAACTTTGAGACAGTAATTAATTAAACTCATAGCTAAGGACTGGACAATTATTATACGAGTTGATGTTTCAAATGAGTCTTTTACCCTATTTAGATATATTAGAGTACCCATTACTTTTTTATAAATTTCATCTATATGCATTTCAAAATTCATGTAACGGTCAAAATAGACACCTAGGTTCTTTACCGAGTTCATTGGCTTAATGATATTACCGTTAAAATTTATATGAAGATTGTCATCAACTTCTGATAATAATTGTCTGGATCCGATATGAATAGATTGGGTTTTAGTTTCATTAAGTAACAGACCATTTTTTAGAAAGTAACGTTTAGCCATATACAAAATTTCTTCTGCTCTACGAATAATATTTTCTAAATCATTAATTTCTCCTTCAATTAAGATTTGAGTATCGTCAGCATATTGAATGACATAACAGTTAGGTAAATATTTTACTAGATCGTTTACATATATTAGAAAAAGTATAGGTCCTAGGCTCGATCCCTGAGGGACCCCAAACAATACCTTCTTGCGACTTGAGACTACATCTTTTATTCTGACTGACTGGTAGCGGTTTTTTAAATAGTTCTCGAACCAGCTTGGGTCAATGTTCATTTTTTTGCATTTTTCTAATATAATGGTATGGTGTACACTATCAAAAGCTTTAGAAAGATCGAGTAGTAGTAGCAATGATATTTTCTTATTATCTATATTTTTGTATATTTCATCTGATATTTTCAATAAGGCAGTTTCAGTTGATAATTTTGGCCTGAAACCGTGTTGACTTTTTGCAATAAGTTTATTTTTTTCAAGAAACTCACTTAACTGATTTGCAACAATCTTTTCAAGTATCTTTGATAAAATTGGTAGTAAAGAGATTGGTCTATAGTTAGAGACGTCGTCAGGATTTCCATTTTTAAAACCAGGAATTACACGGGGATTTTTCCATAAATCTGGGTAGATATTGGTAACTATGGAAGTATTGATTATTACCGTCAGATAATAAGCTATTACAAATAATGAATCTCTAATAAAACGAAAACAAATTCCATCTGATCCATATGCATTAGAGTCTTT
>JAXCGZ010022715.1:20000-25000 GCA_037179515.1 Halocaridina rubra | reverse complement strand
AATCCAGCACCATCCTCATTTCTTGTACACCTCATAACCTTACTCATTCCCACACTCACTTGCAACTTCCTTCTCTCACACACCATTCCAAATTCTGACACTAACTGACACCGCTTCTCCACTGAATCTGCCACCACCACAGAATCATCTGCAAACAGCAACTGATTCAGCTCCCACTCGTTATCATCCCCATCTACCATTCTCAAACCTCGACCATGTACTCGCTCATTCACCTCTTTTACGACTCCATCCATATGCAAATTGAACAGCCATAGTGACATCACACATCCCTGTCTCAGTCCCACACTCACTGGAAACCACTCACTCACCTCATCCCTTACCGTAACACATCTCTACTGCTCTCATACAAACTTTTCACTGCATGCAACAGTTTTCCAACAATTCCATATAACCTCAAAACATTCCACATTTCCTCTCTATCAACTCTATCATACGCTTTCTCCAGATCCTAAAATGCAAAATACACATCCTTATCCTATGCTAAATATTTCTCACATAACTGCCTAACTATAAAAATCTGACCTATACAACCTCTACCTCTCCTGAAACCACTCTGCACTTCCACGATCACATTTCTTGTCTTATGCCTAATCCTATTAATCAGTATCCTACCATACACTTTTCATACCACACTCAACAAACTTATATTCCTAAAATTACAGCATTCATACACATCTCCCTTACCTTTGTATAGGGGCACTATGCAAGCAATCACCCATTCCACTGGCACCATTGACAACATAAAGCATATATTAAACACTCTCACTAACCATTCCAATGCAGTCACACCCCCTTCTTTCAACATCTCCGCTCTCACACCATTCATTCCAGGTGTTTTACCTGCTTTTGCTTCATACAATGCCCTTTTCAACTCCTCTCTTGTAATCTCTCTTTCATTTTCATCTCCCATTACTGGCACTTGAACACCCAACCACTGCCACTATAGCTGCCTCTCTATCCTCCTTAACATTCAGCAAGCACTCAAAATATTCTGCCCATCTTTATCTTGTATCGTTCCCTCTTAACATCTGTCCATTCACATCTTTCACTGTCTCTTCCATCCTCGATCCACCCTTCCTTATTCTCTTCAATTCTCTCCAAAAACTTCTTTTTATTCTACTCATATGATCTACTAATATGACCTACTAAAATCCTGTCCCCACCTAGCATTTGCCAACCTCTTCTCTTCCTCTACTTACCACGTGGTCTCCACATTTTTCTCCCTATATATTTCATACTTCTCCCTACTGTTACACTGCAGCCATTCCTCAAATTCCCTCCTTTTCTCTTCCACCTTCATTTTCACCCCTTCATTCTACCACTCGCTGCCCCTGCTCATGCCACCTCCAACAAACCTCTTTCCACACAAATCACTTGCTTGTCCCACAACATATTCTTTCATCAACCCCCATTCCTCCTCTGACTCCCCAACTTCTCTTTCTTTAACCCTGTCATATGCCACTTTCAACCTGTCATGATATTCGTGTCTCTTCGCTGGCTTTTTCAACTCTTCCACCTTCACCATTTCCCTTCTATATACCCCCACTCTATTTCCCCACTCTTTTGCTACTACCACTTTTGCTTCAACCAAATAATGATCAGACATCCTAGCAGCCACACCCCTATATGCATGCATATCTTTCACTCTACCTATCATGCTCTTTGTTACCAACACATAATCCATCAGTGCTCTTTCTTTCACTCTTCCATATGTTACTCTTATCCTTGTATACTTATTTATTAATTTCTTTTTGAACAAACTATTACCTATCACCAACTCTTTCTCCACACACATATCTAACAGTCTCTCACCACTCTCATTCCCAATTGATACCCCATACTTTCCTACAACACCTTCTACCTCTCCCTCACCCACTCTGGCATTCAAGTCACCCAACACAACTACATAGTTCCTTCTACTCAGATTATCCACACATCTAGTTAACTCATTCCAGAATTCACCCCGCTCTTCCTCACTTCTCTCACATCCTCGCCCATATGCACTAACAAAAGCCCAACATTCCCTACCTATCCTAGCCCTCACCACATCAGCCTAGATGACACTTCTTTCCATTCCACTACCTTATTTACCATCCATTCACTCAGCAATAATGCCACACCTTCTCTCACTCTCCCCCTTTCAACCCCAGACACCCTGCTAGTCACATCACCAAATGCCACTTCTCCTTTTCCTTTCATCTTCGTCTCACACAATGCCAATACATCCATCCTCCTCCTACAAAACATATATCCAATCTCACATCTTTTGCTGTCTATTGTACTACAACCACGCATATTTAAACACCCCAAACCTAGAGTTTGGGGAGAAGTTATTCTCCCCTCTACTCCTCATCTCCTTTGACATCTCGCTGGAGGTTAATAAAAGGGGGGGATTTCCATTTCCCTTGCCCCGTCTACTTTTAGTCACCTCTTACAACACGCAGGGAATACGTTGCAGCTATTATTATTATTATTATTATTATTATTATTATTATTATTATTATTATTATTATTATTATTATTATTATTATTATTATTATTATTATTATTATTATTATTATTATTATTATTATTATTATTATTGTTATTATTATTATTATTATTATTATTATTATTGTTATTGTTATTATTACTATTATTATTATTATTATTATTATTATTATTATTATTATTATTATTATTATTATTATTATTATTATTATTATTATTACTATTATTAATATTATTATTATTATTATTATTATTATTATTATTATTATTATTATTATTATTATTATTATTATTATTATTATTATTATTATTATTATTATTATTATTATTATTACTATTATTAATATTATTATTATTATTATTGTTATTATTTTTATAAATCTGTTTCTTTCAATATTCACTATTCCAACATTCGTGGCCTGAACTCTAACCTTTCGTTTGTGGAACAACACTTGGGTACTTTCCTCTCTAACCTCCTCCTATCTTAAACCAAGTTGTCTATCCATGCTTCCAATGACCCATTTCAAATCTCTCACTATAACCTGTATTCTCGTTTTCTTTCCAAAGGTGAGGTCTGTGCCTACTGCGAGACTAACACTCATATAGCAAGGCTCATGGACCTTGAATCTCCCGACTTTGATGTTCTCTGGTTTAAAATCTATCTCTCCACTACCTCCATAATTCTTTGCTTCTGCTACTATTCTCCAAACTCCACCAAGTTTGTGTCTTTCTTTGAATATCTGTCCTCTTGCCATGAGTCCTTGTTATCTTTTCACCCACATGCTGAAGTTCTCTACATTGAAGACTTTAATGTACACCACAGTGAGTTGCTTCATTCTTCTCATACTGGTGTGGGAGGAAGAGAGTCCCTTGCTTTCTCTATTACTCACGATCTGGAGCAAATTATCAAACATCCTACTCGTGCTCCCGATTGATACGAACATGCAGCCAACACTCTTGACCTAGTTCTTACTTTTAACCCTTCAATCTGCTCTTATTCTGTGCTCTCCTCTCAATGTAAATATTACCGCTCTGTGATCTCAGTCTCTTCCATTTTCGCTCCCCCCTCCAAAATCCCTCCTACTCAGCGCCGCCATTGGCACCTTGAGTGTATCCAAATTGAACATTTGCGTAACTTTCTCTTTGATTTCCCGTGGGATGACGACTGCTTTTAGTTCCGCAGCCCTTATCAGGTAGCCCTAAAAGTTGCTGAGATCATGCCTTTGGGAATGGAGGTGTACATCCCTTCCTCTACGAAAACTTTCTGTCCCCCTAAACCTTGGATTGACTATGCCTGCTCAATGGCTATCCAGACCAGGAATCGGGCACACTGGTCTTGCCAAGTCTCACCTTTCGATTTAATTCGCTCTGATTTTATTGAAGCCAGGAATCGCTGTACTGCTCAGAATCGAAGGTCTAAGGCTTCTCTTAAAGGAAGGAAAGTTGATGACCTTAACTCCTCTCCCACTGACAAATGTTTCTGGTCCTTAGCCAAAAACCTCTCCAAAAACTTCTGTAACTCAAGCTTTCCTCATCTCATTCATTCTGATGGTTCTATAGCTTGCTCTCCCACTGACAAACCTTTGGCTCTCATTTTTCTGCCAACTCTTCTATAAACGATTACTGCAAAGCTATCACTCAATTTTTACCCCTTTCAAACCCAATGCCCTCTATTATCCTTTCTTCATGCAAAGTTCATAGGGTTCTTTGCTCGCTAAGGATGAACCAGGCATCTGACCCCGATGGTATCCCTGCAAAGGTCCTTAAAGAGTTTGCAAACGTAATGGCTCCCGTGCTTTGCCGTTTATTTTGCCTCATTCTGTCAACCAGTATCTATCCTTCATCTTGGAAGCATGCTATAGTTCAACATGTTCCAAAGAAGGTGACCGCTCTATTCCTTCAAACTACCGACCTATTGCCCGAACCTCTTCTATTCCTAAAGTTTTCGAAACTTTGCTCAATGCTCACCTCTTGAAATGCCTTGACTGTAACTCTCTTATCTCCGATTCCCAGTGCAGCTTCCGCAAGGCAAGATCCACTGGTGACCTCCTGTCCTATCTTACTCATGTATGGTCATTGTCTTTGAGGATTTACGAGGAATCCTTTGTCGTCGCCCTTGATATCTCTAAGGCTTTTGACAGAGTCTGGCACAAGGTTCTGTTGGCCAAACTCCCTGCCTAAGGCTTTACCCATCCTCTTGATTCTCTGATTTCCAGTTTTCTCTCTGACCATTTTATATATGTAATTGTTGGTGATGCGACATCTAGCCCTTTCTCTGTTACCAGTGTTGTTTCACAAGTCTTTGTTCTTTCACCTAGTCTATTCCCTCTCTTCATCAATGCTTTTTGCAATACTCATCTTTCTTTCTTCTTCTTGCCTTTGCTGACGATTCTACTTTTCACTTTTCCTTTGCCTTTTTCTTCACAACCTTCATCTGCTACCCGCAATCAGTCTCGTATCTCGTATCGCTCATTCTTCTACTCTCAACT
>JAXCGZ010022715.1:2500-15000 GCA_037179515.1 Halocaridina rubra | reverse complement strand
ATCCAAGCAGAGTCAGTGAACTTCCTTAAAACGACAGCTGAGTGGCGATAGAGGAGGATATCTGCGATGGTTCTCAAAGTGTACCTGAAAGCGGTTTTATGTGTGGTTTGCAAGGTTGACACTGAATATGTTGAGGGTAGAGCATGGTGGATTTGGTGCTTATTGTAATAAACCTGGACCTAAGAAAAAGGATAATAGTCTCCAGGACGTCTCATGCCCTTTTGTGATGAAGAGAGCACCTGAATCCTAGTCACTTGGTTGACAGAGCCATCTATATAGATTTTGAGATAATATTTTTGGCTCCACCTTTGAATTTTATCCAGGTAGGTGTATTTGAGAACATATGGGTTGCTTATACTCTTTCGTAGGATGAATGTCTCTATTTAGATGATGAAGGAACTGTTCCATTTTTGAATGCACCTATAGTCATAGTGTGCAGTGTCAAGGTATTCTATTTTAATTTCTTCCACCATTCCTAGGACAGGGAGTTCTTTGCATGCTCTAGTTGCCAAGGTCTTCTATAGAAGGTCTGACGCAGGTTCAAGGTTAATTTGAAGCTCTTGTTGGTGATAAATGGGCAAATAATTGAGGTAGCTCCTGGTGTGAGATGTCGTCGGATTTCCACGATAGCAGACATAATTCTGCAAAACGGCATCTCTACACCTTTACCACTTGGGGCCACAAAGCAAACAAGTACTCACTAGCGTATCAAACTACGGCTTACTCATACTAAGCAGTACCCAACATGACACCCAATATATGTCCTCATAGTCCCCGGATCCAACAGAAATCCAACACCAACCAGTTCACATTGTCCCATTACACTATACTGTACTACATTCAATATTACCAAATGATTAATACTGAAACAAATCACACGTTACACTTCCTTTTCCTTATCACAACACACTTTCAGAGTATTGCACTCCACAAACACCCTTCTTATAGGCCTGACACAATGAATTTTTGATGACATCAATTCAGCTAGAACAGCACATAGGACACTCCTTGTCACACCAAACATGCACAATAACACCAATAGATGGCTGGCCATCTACCTTGCAGGCTGGTGTGCATACAGATAATTTACCAGTCAGTTAGTAAACTTCAAAATCTTTATAAAAGAAGTCCCTTAAAGATCTGGGTCATCACAAATACTCTTTGGCCTTAACATGTATGATCTGCTACCACACTCACTCCGAGTACATGTAGCTTCCTATGCACACTATATAACATTCACAGGTATATATAAATGCTTTGACATAGCTGCAGACCTCCTCCAAACCTACCCTACATATTACTTGACAGATTCAGAACAAGCAGATGTAAATTATCCCCAGCCAAATCCAATATAAATCAATGTCATTTAAACTACATGTCATAAACCCAAAGCCAAGTAACATAAGAGTCTTAATGCCCTCTAGTCACTTGCTCAGTCGATGATGGAATATGCAAGACTTGCTTGGGCTTTTAATAATAATAATAATAATAATAAACTTTATTTCCATTTTACAATGGGTATTCGTCAGCCAGGACAAGCCCCAACCCCCCACTGTGATGTCCACCCACAGCAGTTCCTGCCAGTAAACAGCTTAAACTCTCGGTCTTGGACGGGGACCGATCTTTCGACCTCGTGAATGCGAAGCCAGCGCGTTACCACTGTACTAGCACATCAAAGCACCTTACAGAATAAATAAAACAAACCTAGATATAGTAACAGGCTACACATTTACTACACTTACAAATCACCTACACAAAGAACTAAAGTCCTTAAACTCAGTGACAACCTTGATATGAAAGGCACATAAATCATTGTTGCAGTCCCTATAAGCCATATCCAAGTACTGCACTACATGGCAGAACACCCACACACACCAAGGAATATTAAATAACACTTACCACATGATATCTAATACACACTGTTAACTCATTTTCTATGCCCGCCCCAAAGCAACTTCCACAGTCATATCCATAAGATTCAAACCTGTCATTCGGTGATACCACCCAGTTGTAAGCATAGCCTCCATTTGTATCTTTTTTGGCATCCTCCCTTACCTGTGAGGAAATAATTCACCTGCCAGAATTTAATGTGGACTTTACTTAGCTCTTCTGGAATTTCAAGGAGATTTGATGACTCCGTCGATGGAACCAGTATAGGATGTAACACGTTATCTAATGCAATGCAACACATTATGGAACACTGCTCCATGAGCAAGCACATATGCCAACAATATAATATACAATCCCAGAGAGCTCTGTGGGAAAGACTGGGATTGGCCTTCCATAGGAATTTAAGGCTGCTTAACCATGCATCATAGGGAAAACAAACAGCCGTAATGCCCGAAACAACAGTTCACTCTAAAAATAAAATATATATAGCTGTCTGCATGTGGGCAATATTTACAATAATAGTATCTGCTAATTCAATCTACCAAGAATTACCTGTAAATATCGAACGATGATCATTCTACATATAAGGAATGTCACCTAAAAACTTGAGAGGAGGTACTGTTGTTTCTGGCACTCTCAGAGAGAGCACCCAGCTTCATATGAAATAACAGCCATGAAACATGTAAAACTCACTCCAGAAGAATTTGCATGGCCTCTTAAACTCGAGAGAAGAAAGACCAAGCTGACAATTAAAGCAATAAAAATGCCAGCAAATATGTTTTGCTTAGAAATTGCAACAGCTTTCATACAGACACGAAGCTTCACAATATTATATTGATGATGTAAGGACCCTTTTCATGCCTCCTTTGGGCCCAAGCACAATAACAATGCTCACTGCACATAGGATCTTATTATATTGGAGAATACACTTTGGTTGTGTGTAAGAATGCAAAATACGCCCAATGAGTCAAACCATTCACCAATATTCACAGGCAACATTCCATGGGACCACCAATATCTATATCATGCTCAAGTATAACAAAGACAATATTCAATGAAACATCTAGCACGAAACCTGATGGGCTACCAAACTGGAGAAAATGGTACTGAATAAAGTAGAAAATTGGTTGTTAATACCAAGGTTAGCCCCAGAACAGGCAGCTTACAGCTGGAATAGATTGAGTCCTGCAATAAATTACTCTATAGTAGGAGAGCTCCAAGAAGCTCCTCAAAAATCTAGGGATGTTGCAGGGGGTTAAAATAGAAAGAATGAAGTAATAAATTCATAGAAATAATCTGTTCCAGCAGTGTTCGATGCCATAGAATCTCAAATCTTGTGACAGGTTCTTTACTTAAAGTGAATTTGCTGTTATGCTGAAGATCGGAGTCTATAGGATTTTAAAAATGAATAATAAGAAATAATCGAGCCCCTCGGAAGGAAAGCAGAATATCCCAGATAATTCAGAGAGCAGTTAAGAAAAGATTTTAAAAATTAGGCTACTCAGAGATATCCAATCAATCTAAAATTTACAAACCCCTTTCTAATAGACCATCCCTATCCTGGCAGTAAATAGTGTATCTCCCAAAAGACAAAAACATGATAGAATGCAGCAATGTATCAATCACACAAAATGCTAAAATAATGAATATCAAGTAAGTGTCTCAAACTTTTCAAAGGTTTTGATGCAAATGTCAGGCGTTCCAGTGAAGAGCAAAAGAGGCAGCTTGTATCTTGGGTTGCTTACCATGAGAGACACATCTGGAAAGAAAAGTATGGTCATGTTTCATTAACTCTCGTCCTAACCACCACACTTGGAAGTAATGGAACTCGTAGAAGCCGGATCAGACACAGCAACTTTAGGAGGAAATGTGGGGACCCAAGGTTCACATTGAACAGGTCTAGAAGTAAAGATATCATCCATTGAGTGTCATTGCATAGTCATGAAGACATAATTTTTCACTTGAGCTGTCCTAAAAGAAATATTATGTTGACACTTTTAAAGGATAGCTAAGACAAAAGCCGATATGAATGTGAATCGCAGCTACAGAGTTAGATTGGACGCCATTGAAATTGTCATATTCTGTCACAAGAGAATCAAGACAGATATAATTTTGTAGATTAACTCTGTAAAATAATCCCAAGAGAGTTTCACAAAAAAGAACTCACACTTCTAATAGTCAGTTCGAGTCTATATCCATTCGCTTTATACAAGTAGTTATCATGTTATTGATAAGGCTAATACAAGAACTGCAGTTCCCGAAGAGCCTAAAACCAAAATACCCCTAATAGCACTGACCATGTGACCTTGCTCACCAAGCCCCGCATTGGTAAAAACGCTTGCTAATGAATTTTTGTAAACCGGTCTGTATGCGGGCCAGTCCTTTGAACCAGCTCGGTGGGGTTCTCCACAATTTGGACACTTATATCCTTCCTAAACACTTTACAACCTTTATTGTCATGAGCTGACCACATCTCGGGAAACGCAGTATGCTTCAGCAAAAACTTCGTGTGTGATGCTATCCATTGCGCTTGAAACAACAGAGAGAGAGAGGTGTGTGTTTAAAGCAACGCTAAGGAAATGAAACGCTACTAACGAACTCGCTAGGAGGAAGAATAGGAAAAAGAATTTGGAAATCAACGCTCAGTCTCCTACTGGCTGTCATTATCCTGTCATATATTTTCACGGCCCAAAAGACTTTCCAAAAGGATATTTAAAGAAATAAATCTTTCCATTATTTTATGGAGATCGGGCTCTTCAATGACATCTTGTAATATCCAATTTTAAATATTTTATTTGAACGGCTGATATCGTTCAAACCAATTGTTATTTAATAGACCCCAATAGAAGTAGTAGTAGTACTACTACTAGTAGTAGTAGTAGTAGTAGTAGTAGTAATAGTAGTAATTTTCTTTGTATGTTATTACTGTTACTATCATTATTTTACTACTGTCGCTGCTAGTATTACTACTTCTGATACTACTACTATGACAACTATTATTAATATCATTATTGTTATTATTATTATTATTATTATTATTATTATTATTATTATTATTATTATTATTATTATTATTATTATTATTTTTATTTATTATTATTATTATTATTATTATTATTATTATTATTATTATTATTATTATTATTATTATTATTATTTATATCATTGTTGTTTTTATTATTATTATTATTATTATTATTATTATTATTATTATTATTATTATTATTATTATTATTATTATTATTATTATTATTATCATTATTATTATTATTATCATTATTATTGTTATTATTATTATTATTATTATTATTATTATTATTATTATTATTATTATTATTATTATTATTATTATCATTATTATTATTATTATTATTATTATTATTATTATTATTATTATTATTATTATTATTATTATTATTATTATTATTATTATTATTATTATTATTATTATTATTATTATTATTATTATTATTATTATGCTACTGGCTCTTTGTTGAGTCCATAGCGTTTTTTTTTCAAAATTTTGCATGACTATGTTGTTGAAGAAAGTTTTCTGGCTAAATCACAATTTTCACCTAAAGAAATGGCTAGGTCGAAAATCATTCTCTACCTTTCAGAGTTTTAACTGATTAGCAGTTTTGACTTTCCATAATTACAAAGCAATTTTAGTGGTTTCTGCATACGAAAACATACACCCGAATGATAAGGATTTGGCATTTCTGTGCTGAGGCCTGAGATTTGGTTAGAATCGATATTTTTAGCTTCATGAACATTTAAAAACTGGATGACTTATCTATTAACGGCTATATACATTCTGCACACCTATAAAATCAATCTCTTCCATTTTGCTCCTCCTCCATTAATTCCTCGTACTCAGCGCCGCCTTTGGCACATTGAGCGTACCCAACATGATGATTTGTGTAATATTCTCTTTCACTTTCCATAGGATGACTACTGTTTTAGGACCCGCAACCCTGATCAGGTAGCCCCAAAAGTTACCGATATCATATCCTCGGGAATCATCTCCTCAATGAAAATTTTATCTCGCCCTAATCCTTGGTTTGACTGTGAAGGTTCCATGTCTATTCAGGTCATGGATCGGTAATACAGGTCGTACCAAACCTCCTCTTTTGATTTAACTCTCTGTTTTTTTTACAGCTAAGAATCGCTGTACTGCTCAGATGCAAAGGTCTAAAATTTCCAGATTAAGAAGAAAAGGTGATGACTTTAACTCCTCTCCCACTGATACATGTTGCTGGTCCTTTGCCAAAAACCTCCCAAAAAACATCTGTAACTCAAGCATTCCCCCTCTCCATCATTCTGATGGGTCTATAGCTTGCTGTTCCACTGACAAAATCACTCTTTGGCTCTCATTTTTCTACCAACTCTTCCGTAAGAGATTCCAGTCAACTGTCCCTCATACTTTACCCCTCTTTAACCCTATGCCTTCTCTTTTTCTTTCTTCACAGAAAGTCCATGAGGATTTTTGCTCTCTAAAGACGAACAAGGCCTCCGAACCCAATGTCATCCCTGCAAGGTTCCTTAAGGAGTTTGAAGATGAGCTAGCTCCCATGCTTTGCCGTCTTTTAAACCTCATTCTGTCAATCAGTATATATCCTTCTCACTATATACATGTTCAATTCCTTCAAATTACCGACCTATTGCCCAAACCTCTGCTATCTCTAAAGAATTCAAAAATTTGCTAAATTACCACTTCCTGAAAAGTCTTGAATCTAATTCTTTTATCTCCGATCACCAATATGGCCCCTGCAAGACAAGATCCACTGGTGACCTCCTGTCCTATCTTACTCATGTATGATATTCTTCTCTGAGGCAATATGGGTAATCCTATGTCATTGTTCTTGATATCTCTAACACTTTTGACAGAGTCTGGCACGAGCCTCTGTTGTCCAAAGTCCCTGCTTATGGCTGTACCCGTTCTCTCTGTTCTCTGATGTCTAGTTTTCTTTTTGACCATTTTGTATCTGTGGTTGTTGACGGAGCAACATCTAGCCCTTTCTCTGTTACCAGTGGTGTTCCACAGGGCTCTGTTCTTTCACCTACTCTGTTCCTCCTCTTCATCAACGATCTTCTTCAGTCCCCATCTTCCTCTCTTCTCCACGCCTTTGCCGATGATTCCATACTTCATTTTCCTCTCCCATCTTCAAAACCTTCGTCTGCTGCTCATTATCAGTTTCATATCACTCTTTCTTAAATCCTCAACTCCGAATTGCAGAGAGTACCTGAGTAGGGCACCCAAAATCCAATAAAATTTAATGCCTCCAAGACACAGTATCTCTTTATCTTCATTTGAAAGCTCTATTCTTTTTGAAACTAATAAAAATTACCCTCTTAATTCTAAGAGCATATTAGGAACTCAGATAGCCTCTAGCTTGTCTTGGGAGAATCACATAATCCAAGTTTCTAAATCTGCATCCAAAAAATTGTAGTGTCTGCTTTGTTTTCGTCATTAGCTTTCAAATCTCTCACTATAATCTGCAACTATAATCTGCCTACTGCATCATTAACACTCTTACTGCGAGGCTCATGGACCTTGAATCTCCCGACTTTGATGTTCTCTGGCTAAAAATCTATCTCTCCACTACCACTATCTTCCTTTGCTTCTGCTACTGTTCTCCAAACTCCACCGAGTTTGTGTCTTTCTTTGAATATCTGTCCTCGTGCCATGAGTCCTTGTTATCTTCTCGCCCACATGCCGAAGTTCTCTACATTGGAGACTTTAATGGACACCACAGTGAGTTGCTTCATTCTTCTCACACTGATGTGATGAGGAAGTGAGGCCCTTGCTTTCTCTATTACTCACGATCTGGAATAAATTATCAAACATCCTCCTCGTATTCCTAATCGTCACGAACATGCAGCAAACACTCTTGACCTATTTTCTACTTCTAACCTTTCAAACTACTCATATTCTGAGCTCTCTCCTCTTGGTAAATCTAACCACTCTATGATCTCAGTCTCTTCCATTTTCACTCCCCCTCCACCAATCCCTCCTACTCAGCGCCGCCTTTGGCACTTTGAGCGTATCCAACATGAAAATTTACATAACTTCCTCTTTGACTTTCCATGGGATGACTACTGCTTTCGATCCCATTACCCTGATCAGGTAGCTCTAAAAGTTACTGAGATCATGACCGCGGGAATGGAGGCGTACATCCCCTCTTCTACAAAAACTTTTCTCCCCCTATACCTTGGTTTGACCGTGCCTGCTCCATGGCTATCCAGGCCAGGAATTGGGTTCACCGATCTTACCAAGCCTCTCCTTCTGATTTAACTTGCTCTGCTTTTATTGTAGCTAGGAATCACTGTACTTCTCAGATTCGAAGGTCTAAGGCTTCCATTTTAAGAAGGAAAGTTGATGACCATAACTCCTCTCCCAATGACAAATGTTTCTGGTCCTTAGCCAAAAACCTCTCCCAAAACTTCTGTAACTCAAGCTTTCCCCCTCTCTCTCGTTCTGATGGTTCTATAGCTTGCTCTCCCACTGACAAAGCCACTCTCTTTGGCTCTCATTTTTCTGCCAACTCTTCTATAAATGATTCCAGCGCACCTGTTTATCAATCTTTACCCCTCTCTAACCCTATGCCCTCCCTAATCCTTTCTTCACGCAAAGTTCATAAGGTTCTTCTCTCGCTAAAGATGAAAAAAGCATCTGTCCCGATGGTATCCCTGCAAGGTTCCTTAAGGAGTTTGCAGACGAACTGGCTCCCCTGCTTTGCTGTCATTTTCGCTTCATTCTGTCAACCAGTATAATTATCTATCATTAATCTTGGAAGCAGGCTGTAGTTCAACATGTTCCTAAGAAGGGTGACCGCTCTATTCCTTCAAACTACCGACCTATTGTCCTAACCTCATCTACTGCTAAAGTTTTCGAAACTTTGGTCAATGCTCACTTCTTGAAATGCCTTGAATCTAACTCACTTATCTCCGATCACCAGTACAGCTTCCGCAAGGCAAGATCCACTGGTAATTTCCTGTCCTATCTTACTCATGTATGGTCATCTTTTCTGAGGAACTATGGGGAATCCTTTGTCGTCGTCCTTGTTATCTCTAAGGCTTTTGACAGTCTGGCACAAGCTCTGTTGGCCAAACTCCCTGCCTATTGCTTTACCACTTCTTTCTGTTCTCTGATTTCCAATTTTCTTACAGACCGATTTATATCTGTGGTTGTTGATGGCGCGACATCTAGCCCTTTCTCTGTTACCAGTGGTGTTCCACAGGGCTCTGTTCTTTCACCTACTCTGTTCCTTTTCTTCATCAATGATCTTTTACAATCCCCATCTTCCTCTCTTCTTCATGCCTTTGCTGATGATTCTACCCTTCACTATTCCTATACCTTTTCTACACAACCTTCATCTGTTACTCTTAATCAATCTCATATCACTCTTTCTTCTACTCTTAACTCTGATTGGCAGAGAGTATCTGAATGGGGCACTCAAATTTTAGTTAAATTCAATGCCTCCTGATAAACCTATTGTCTTCAAAACTAATGAAATTTACTCTCTTAACTCTATCAATATATTAGGAATCCATAATCCAAATTTCTAAATATTCATCCAAAAAAATGGGGTTTTGTTTCGTTTTAGTCATTACTTTTCCTCATTGCAATTACTTAAAATTTACAAAGGTCCTATCCGCCCCTGCTTATAATACTGCTCACACATCTGGGGTGCTTCTTCCTTTACTTATCTTCTTGATTGGGTTGAATCTAAGGCAGTCAGACTCATTAATGATACTTCTCTTACTTCTAACCTGGATTCTCCCTCTCTTTACCGTAAGTTATCTTCCCTTTCACTTTTCTATCGCTACTACTTCCATCGCTGCTCTGATGAGTTGGCGTGTTGCATCCCTCCTCCAACTTCCGAGGCCGTGTAACACTCGCCAAGCAGCCTCATTTCACAGGTACTGTGTGGAGATTTTTAGCTCGCGAATTGTTCGGTACAGCGACTGCTTCTTCCCATCTACCTCCAGACTCTGGAAATCTCTTCCTCCTTCCGTCTTTCCTAATTCTTATGACCTTCCATCCTTCAAAAAGCAGATCTATCGTCATCTCAGGGCCTAGTTCTCCATATCTCTGTGTTCTCTGTACTTTGACTTTTTTTTTCTGTCTGTCATTTTCCTTCGTGTGACAGTACCTCATCTCTGCCTTGTACTTAGCCTTTTTCTTTTCCTTTGTCTAGGTGTTTTCTCGTGCCTGGGCCTTTGTTGATGAGGGCAGTATCTGCCTGTCCCGGTGTCACACTCATAAAAAAAAGAAAACTTTACAGTTGCTTAAAATCGATATAATCTTCTCCGTCCATGCTTAGAATACTGCTCGAGCGTCTGGGGTGCTTGTTCTTATACTTATCTTCTTGATAGGGTTGAATCTAAGGCAATTAGACTCATCAGTAACCCTTCTATTACCTTTAATCTGGACTCTCTCCCTTTCTCTTTTCTATAGCTACTACTTCCAACACTACTCTGTGGAATTGGAGAGTTGCATCCCTACCCCGCTGATGAGGCCGCGTTATGCTTGCTAAGCGGCCTCGTCTCACAAGTACTGTATGAAGATTTGTAGTTCGCCAATTGGTCGGTGCAGCGACTGCTTCTTGCCGTCCTTCTCCAAACTATTGAAGTCTCTTCCTTCTTCTGTTTTCCTAATTTTTATAATCTATCTTCCTTCAAAAAACGGATCCATCGTTAATGCAGGGCCTAATCCTGTCATATCTCTAGGTCTTCAGTACGTCAACTCTTCCTATTTCTTCCTTGTTCTTAACCTTCAATTTTTTCTTTGTCCTAATATTTTCTTCGTGTCCGTTCATGATGAAGGCAATTTTCTTCCCATTCCGGTGTCACACTCATTAAAAAGAAGAGGGATACGATAAAAAATTGTAAATATTTTAATACTGATATCAAAACCCTTTGCTTTATTGGATGCAGTTGAGTTGCAGTTTATTAAGCAATGATAGCCTTGAATACAGTAACTAGCATATGGCATAAAATTTTCAAGAACTTATTAAAAAGAGACCTAAACAGCCAGTAAGAAAAGTCTTTTGGGGAACTGTTTTGAAAGAAGAAGAATATATTTATAAATAATATAATTTAGAAAACTTGGCACTTTTTGTACATGTAAATGAACATAATCACAGTATTGATAGGAGTAGTGCCCCTATGTTGTTAAAAAGTACTTACTATTTCACGTGTAAAAGAGTGGAGTCATCCCTCATTAAAATAAAAGACAATATCAATTTATCTTAAGGGCAATGAATCCCTGGTAGTAGGACAGAGTGCCGAAAGTCAGTGTCGAAAGAACATATATATATATATATATATATATATATATATATATATATATATATATATATATATATATATATACATATAAATATATATATATATATATATATATATATATATATATATATATATATATATATATATATATATATATATATATATATATATATATATATATATATATATATATATATATATATATATATATATATATATATATATATATATATATATATATATATATATATATATATATATATATATATATATATATATATATATATATATATATATATATATATATATATATATATATATATATATATATATATATATATATATATATATATATATATATATATATATATATATATATATATATATATATATATATATATATATATATATATATATATATATATATATATATATATATATATATATATATATATATATATATATATATATATATATATATATATATATATATATATATATATATATATATATATATATATATATATATATATATATATATATATATATATATATATATATATATATATATATATATATATATATATATATATATATATATATATATATATATATATATATATATATATATATATATATATATATATATATATATATATATATATATATATATATATATATATATATATATATATATATATATATATATATATATATATATATATATATATATATATATATATATATATATATATATATATATATATATATATATATATATATATATATATATATATATATATATATATATATATATATATATATATATATATATATATATATATATATATATATATATATATATATATATATATATATATATATATATATATATATATATATATATATATATATATATATATATATATATATATATATATATATATATATATATATATATATATATATATATATATATATATATATATATATATATATATATATATATATATATATATATATATATATATATATATATATATATATATATATATATATATATATATATATATATATATATATATATATATATATATATATATATATATATATATATATATATATATATATATATATATATATATATATATATATATATATATATATATATATATATATATATATATATATATATATATATATATATATATATATATATATATATATATATATATATATATATATATATATATATATATATATATATATATATATATATATATATATATATATATATATATATATATATATATATA
>JAXCGZ010022714.1:150000-167128 GCA_037179515.1 Halocaridina rubra | reverse complement strand
GATTATGTGGATCAATTTCACCCCCTCTTGGACCCAGTGCTTCATACATGGTATTAGTTACATACACATCTGAAAATGAAGTTACACAAACTATAATACCAATAAGAGAATATACAACAGAGGACAAAATTTAATGGTCCACAATATTATATTATATAGAGTAAGAGACAAATGAGTGGAGAATGATTGTGTACAGGTGATGCACCTGCTAACACAGTAAACTAAGAGTATGGTATGGGGGTGTTGCCAGGTGTCAACTCTTTATCCTCAAGGAGCTACAAGGAGTGATCAAAGTATGTTTGCCTTACAGTGAATGTGTGTGATTTGATTTGGCTTTGACTGTACAACCACAAGGGACCGCATTAGCACAACGGTATGAGTACTTGACTTGGGAAGTTGCTGACCTGCAATCTAGTCTAGAGCATGGCATTGGGAAGGGCATTATGCCTTGACCCCCCAGCTTCTATTTGTGTTCACCCCCATAATAGAGATTAATAGTGGCACATAAAACGCCAAGCATCAACAACCATACAACAACAGCATTTCCATTCAATCACTGACAAAAAAAAAAACTAACAATAACAAAGCTTTGTCCACCCATACCTCCATTTTATTGGAAAGACTCATTCTTATATATATCTGCTAGCATATTATTAATTCTATTGTATACTCAGCTTTCATTCAAAAAACACAAACTATATTTTTCCCAGTTTTACATTTATTGTATCACTATTAATCCCCATTATGTGGGTGGACACAGATAGATTAAGGCTGGATGCTTTTTCTAACGTCCAGCAACAGCCTTGATCATGGGCATGTCACCTCCCAAGTGGAGTTTTGTAACCACTCTCCTACCCCGGTCCCCAACACAAACAATAAGTAAATCACAATCATATAATTTTCCCCTCAGATCTTAAACTTGTTAACTGTTTATCTGGACAACAAAGGAATAAAAGATTATGAGTGCTTATTCTGTGCTCCAAGTTTTTGGGAGCGCATGAAGAACTGGACCCTGAAATTTTCATAGGTCCTCATTCTTTGGTTAGGTTAGGTTTACATAACTGTCACTATTAATCATCATTCGAATAGGGGTGGACAAGGAAAGTTTGGAGCTGAGGAATGAAGGCTGGAAGCCCATCCTAGTGGTAGGATCGAACACAAATTCTTCACTTCCTGATTCAAGCAATCCAACCACTACACTACTGTGGTTCCCCGAATGCTATAGCAAGTGAAACTATACAAGTAAAATATTTCTTCATGCTGGAGTCATCATTAACTGTTGGAATATCTGACGATGAAATAAAAAGTTATACTATTTCCTTTGTAGCTTCTCAAAGTTCTTGTCTAATTTTTTGCTTTATGAACTACAAGATATCTCAAAAATTTCTAATATTCTTTGCTATTTTAAGTATGTACTGTAGTAACTTAAGTACAGCTCAGTGGTTACAATATTCAACTTGATAAGTGACAAACCCGTGTTAAATCACACAAAAAGGCATTAGAAAGAGTTTTCAATGAAGTGTCCCTTCACACAAGGAACATTTTGATGTATGAAGATTTAAAGTACTTGCTGCTACATAAAACTTTTAGTAATGGTAATAAAGCCGTTACAGGGACAGCAAGTTCCAGCCATTATTTACTTTACAAGATGGTATTAAAGGTTTTTATCCCCCAGTTAGATGTAAGAGTTCGACCTGGATAAACAGGTCCCCACTTGTAATAAATATCACTGTCTTATCACCCCCTAATAAACTACCACTGCTACGCTTACCTCTTCCCTCACCTCAAATTTATTTTACACTATAAATTAGGTTATTGATCCTGGAACGAAACATCAGCCTTAATTTCCCAGCTCCAACCTGTAAGTGTCCAACTCATTGGAGCGGAGCTTAAAAGTGACACATAAAACTAGCAAAAAATAATTATTTTTAAAATTTTATACACAACTTCACAGACGATTATACATACACAAATTATGCAATTATATTGCACTGTGTATAATGATTGTTTTTATATCAAACTTTTTAATTCTATTATTATTCTTTAAAATTTCATGTGAAATCTCAGGATGGTTAATTTAATAGAGAGGAAAAAGTGTGTTTCACCTAATATTGCTCCTCCCTTCTCCAGCTCCCAAATATTTAAGTAAACTTCTCTGCAGGATGTAAGGAAGTACTTCTTGTAAGTAAAAGAATAGTTGAGAATTGGAAATCACTGTATGAGGAGATAAATGCTAAATGAAGGCATACTTTTAAGGGAAGATAATATTGTTTGTAAAAAAATTAAACCAAAACGGAGACAGGGAGTTATGAGCATAGGGTTCTTTCCAGTGAAGACAATTAGGTAAGCTTTTAATTTCAATAAAAAAAAAAAAGTTTGTAAAAAAAATTAAACCAAAATGGAGACAGGGAGTTATGAGCATAGGGCTCTCTCCAGTGAAGACAATTATGTAAGTCTTTAATTTCTTAAAAAAAAAAAAAGGTAAAGCTTTACAATTACACCTGTCTCCCTTAGAAAGTGAAATTTATGTTTTTCCCCAAGGATTTTGATGAATTTACAAGGAATATGACCTTTAAAACCACGGAAAGTAATGTATAGCTAAACACCAGTAATTTATGATGCCTTTGAAGGTCAGATTAGTACGAAATACTTACAAAATCTTATAATATCACCACCTACTAGAACAACATAAAATAGTCGAGGATGAGATGGGCATAATATTAAAAATAAAAATACCAAATAAATTTACTTTGCTTCTTAGACGCAAATGTGGGGGAGGGTTCTAGGGTAACTTTGCTCCCCTAGAACCCTCCACCTCTATCCTAAGATTATACGTGGTTCTGTTCCATTATACTCCTATTTTATGGGTAGGGCTTCATTCACACCCAATTCCGAAAGTCAGTTCAAATATTTACTTTTACACCCCTCAATGAGTGAATAATGATGAATTTCAATGGTTTTTGATGTGTTGATAATAGCAGGGTAAACTACGATAGGCTAATATAGGTCATTTGGTATCCTTGACCGAAAAATCGCACGAGTTTTAATAGTCTACGTTTACTTAGCTTATTTTATACCCATCTAAAAAAAAACTGCAGTCTTGTTTTCTTTTAGTACAAAGAAAAAGAAAACACGATAAGGATTAATCTAAGGGATATAGTTCATTATTTACTAGTCAAGAGTTATACATTTTGACGAAAAGTCCTGAGTTATATATTTTTACGGAAAAACTCTTAATCTGGCCTAAAAACTACTCATTATACTCGAGACTAGCGATTAGTAGTCGGGGGTTTTAAGCGGGGCTCGATTATCTATTCTCATCCAAGTGATCAAATAATAGCTGTTGTCTGAGTTAACGAAAGCATATCTATACACTAACCTGAAGCATTATCATCAATAACGACAAATTAATTAGTTATAAGATAGGCAAATTATTCTACAAGTGCTACGAAGCCATTGCTTTGACGTTTCCTTCCTGTCTTTTTTTTTTTTACGGTAATGATAAAAACTATAAGTCAGATTTAAGGGTATTCTAACTACTCACGTTGATATTATTAACGGAGCAATGCTAAGCATTTTCTAATCCATTCAGCAAACAGAGATTTGGGTCGTCTCATATGCACAAACTTAGTGCTTTTTTCTCATCTCTATCATGCATTCATGTGCAGTGGCCGCAGTCCCTCTCGTAAAGATTTGGCCGAGTCAAAGCACGCACACATACACCAAAAGCCAATGCACAACTATCACTCCTCTTAGCTCATGTTACATTTATTGCATTTATTTTAAATAACGTACTGTTGTGGCATTTACTATATGTGCCACAACTATTGATTACATTTTGAGATAAAAAAAATCTAATACTGCAGCAACCCAGCTCTAGCTGCGAGTTGGGAAGCAATTGGTGTGCTGGTTCTATCCAACCGAGGGCTTTTTAGGAAGGGCATTCAGCCTTAATCCCTCTGATTACCTAATTGTGATTACCTAATTGTGTTTACGGGAAAGAGCCCAAAGCTCGTATCTTCCCGTCTCCTGATCGGTTCCATTTTTAGACTTAGTGATACTTATCATACCTGTCCTTAAAACTATGGATTGAGGTAGCATTAACTACCTCCTCGCTTAGCGAATTCCAATTATCAACTACTCTTACACTGAAAAAGTATTTCCTTACATCCTGCAAACAAGTTTTCTTCCGAAGCTTCAAACTATGACCTCTAGTTCTAGAGCCAGCCATATCGAAATATCGATCCCTATCCACTCTATCATACCCATGAAGGAATTTAAAGACTGTCACCATATCCCCCCTTACTCTTCTAGCTTCGAGTGATGGCAAGTCTAATTCCCTCAGCCTCTCATCATAACCGAGATTGCGTATTTCTGGCACCAGTTTTGTGGCATGTCTTTGAACTTTTTCAAGCTTAGCTATGTGCTTTTTCAAGTGCGGATTCCAAAAGGGGGCTGCATATTCGAGTTTTGGCCTCACATAGGTTACATAAATATTTCTGAACATTTCCTTGTCCATGTGCCTGAAGGCTACCCTTACATTTGATAAGAATGCATATGCTGCCCTTACTACGCCATTTATATGTATTTCTGGAGACAAATCTGCCAATATGTTTACTCCTAGATCTCTCTCATTTTCTGTCTCCTGAAGTTGTACTCCAGCCACCGAGTAGTCAAGCTTGGGCCTTCTTGCACTTGTACCCATTCTCATTACCTTACATTTTGAGGTATTGAATTTCATTAGCCACTTTTCTGACCACTCATGCAGATTATTTAGATCCTCCTGAAGTTCTCTACCATTGTTCTCGTTTTTTACTTTCTTCACAATCTTTGCATCATCTGCAAACATATTCATGAATGAATTTACACACTCTGGTAGGTCATTTACATATACAAGGAACAAAAGTGGCCCTAAAACTGAACGCTGTGGAACTCCACTACTAACTCTTCTCCATTCAGACACTGAGTGTCTTACTCTAACCCTCTGTTCCCTTCCTTCTAAGTAGGTTTTTATCCATTCCAAGACATTTCCACCTATTCTAGCCATTGATTGCAGCTTCCTAATAAGTCTCCCATGTGGAACAGTGTCAAACGCTTTCTGGAAGTCTAGGAATATGCAATCTGCCCAGCCCTCTCTTTCCTGTAAGATTTGGCTTACCTCATCATAAAATTCTAATAAGTTTGTTACTGTTGATCTTCCTTCTCTGAAGCCATGTTGCCTCACTGACAAAAAGTTGAAGGATTCCAAGTGAAGAGAGATATGTTTCCTTAGTAGTTTCTCTGTTGCAACATGTCTGTGTCCAACCTCATTCGAATGGGATTTCATTGTAACACATAAAACCGTGCATTTACATAACGGTTTCTTTTAAAGCAAATAATTGTGGTAGGTTGGCTGATGGTACAAGCGACCCGTTGCGATACAACAGTTGAAGTTTTTTTTGGACTAAAACAGGACTGTCCAGGACAGCTAAATGTTAAGTCTTCCCTCAGATAATGTCCTTTTTCTAAGCCTACATCACCATGGAATATTCTTTGATATTTGTTAAACATCTCCCACTATTCCTTCACATCTAATATTCATAATTTCCGTTTCATTTTTACTTTATGGTTTCTCCATGCCCAGGCCCAATGAGGGCAATTTTCTGGTGCCACACTCATAAAAAAAAAAATTAAGACTCCTTTTTACAACATATTGATGCTCTTTATTCATTAACTAAACATATACTGTGACAGTTCTCATCGGAGCTCAGTGTAGGAATTTGATTCTGCATTTAAGTCATCCATTAATAAGTGTCCCAATAAGGCTTAAGATAATCTGACCGTTTGGTACCTTGTGTAAGTTACCTTAGCTCATTTAAGCATGATATAGGCTTACAATTAATGCAGACACACGTATTATTCTCCCTTTTCCTCAGTATCAGCAGGATTTTGCATTAAAGATGAACAGTCGGCTGGAAGTTTATCATTCACTAAAAAACGAGGAAAGTCAATAATGTAAAATATATGTAACAAATTCTCTCTCTCTCTCTCTCTCTCTCTCTCTCTCTCTCTCTCTCTCTCTCTCTCTCTCTCTCTCTCTCTCTCTCTCTCTCTCTCTCTCTCTCTCAGTTTTTCAGAAGGTGCTTGATAAAGCCTCATGCAAGAATAAAAGTCTATCTATATACATGAGCCATTTTCCCCTTTTAAAGGGAGTGGCTTAGTCAAGGCAAAATACTTTGACTCTCTGGAAATGAAAAATACAGAAAATTGGATTCCAAGTCCCCTCACTCCGCCCCACCTAGTCGACTCTTACGACACGCAGGGGAACTCGGAGGAAGTATTGTAGCCCCCTTCCTCAAGGAGAATGAGAATAAAGGTAAAGTAGCAAAAGCTGAAACAAGTGCAGAGGCTTTAAGAGATATCGTAACTCTTAACACTAGTTGTCAGATAAGTTGCAAACGAGATCCAGTACTTTTAACTGTCAAATAAAGAGAAAGAATGTCAATCTCTCCAGATGTATGGTTCCTTACTGTTATTAAAACCTGAACAAATGTTACGCACTTTATTACTCTTAAAATATCGGTTGGAGAGAAAAGACACTAAAGCTTTTCTTTACACTGATGAAAATAATTTAAGGAATTCTCATGTCAGTAAGATACATAGTCGCAATTTACAAAATAAGTAACGAATCTATGCTGCGCAAAAAGATTTCATTGATTCACAACAACGCTTTTACCGTGAATTATTTATTAATTTATCAATTAATCAATTGAATAATCAACATAAATCCAGTTACTTATATAATTATATAAATACTATATCTTCACGGAGTATTTACGTATCAAGCAATGAAAATATTTTATTAAATATACAAACAAGTTAAAGGTCCCGGCATACGTCATACCATTTTACGTCTCTGAGATCAACATTTGTAAACAAATACAAGCAAATAAATAATTAAGTGTAATTAACAAGCACAGCTATAAGAAAATTAAATTAAGAAGAATATTGTTGAGTATTAATGTTGTTTGTCTTTAAATTTTCCTTCTTTATCTTAATATATTGAGAGAGAGAGAGAGAGAGAGAGAGAGAGAGAGAGAGAGAGAGAGAGAGAACATATCAGTTCGCTTCACTACTACTCAAGGTTATTTCATATTAAGATATTAGTAATATCACTAATAAGAAAATGTATTAATTCTATTATACCTTTCTCTACTTGGTATAAAATGTTATTCTCTGAGTATCCCATTGTAAACTTAATGTATAGCTGAAGGAACGACTAACGCGGGTTCGATGCCATCATGGGACGTTAAGAAGGGTATCCAGCGTTAAACACCCAGCTTCAACAATATCTGTGTTAATCGCATATGAATGGGAACTAATTACAACACATAAATAGTGTACAGTATTGCAGTCTTACCTACATGTCGACGGTAGTATATAAGCAATGTTGTCGCAAGATCAATACGTCTATACATAATTGTGCTCATGGGGAAGAGCCCTATTCACGTTATATTCTCCGTGCTCCTGTTTTCCTAATGCATTATAACTTTCCTTAAAACTATGAATGCATTCAGCAGTTGCCGTTTCTTCTTTTGGTGAATTCCACTGATCTGCTAATCTTATACTTAAAAAATTTCTTCTATCCTGCAGTGAAGTGTTTTTACAGAGAGCCTCAACTAGGACCTCTAAAGCCACGGACTACTGCTCCCAATATCAACCAGCTGCCTTTGGATAGGCTGACTGCTGCCAACGTGTGTGCAAAAACTGAAACTTGTAATTACCGCCAGTGAGCTTGATTAGTATAGAAACAAGACTATGCGAACATATACTGAAACATGTGATAAAGCATAGGCTTTTAACCAACAAACAATTTGGTTTCATATCAGGAAGGTCAACTGTCCTCCAAATGCTACAGGTGATGGATTTTATTTATATGGACTTCCAAAAAGCAGAAACTGATTGGCTATGGTATCACAGATGTATATAACTGGAACGAGAGCTTCTTAACAGAGAGGAAACAACGAGTTCATATCAAAGGTACATATTCAGATTGGGCTGAGGTTTCTAGTGGGGTTCCACAAGGCAGTGTGTCGGGACCAGCCCTCTTTGTTCTGTTTATTAATTACCTTCCTACAAGTGTGAGTTCATATATCTACTTATTAGCAGACGACACTAAAGTTTTTGGAAGGATTGCGAATCAGCAAGATAATGAGATATAACAGGGGGACCGCAATATGCTCCTAAAATGGTCAGAAGATAATCTCTTCCTTTCTACCCAGAAAAATGCAATCATTCTAAATAGCAGTCGCAGGACTCCAGAGGATACTGAATGTTACCTTGAAAAACAGAGCTGAAAAGAGTTAAATTAGTATTCCATGAGTATCCAGGAATAATAACTGATAGTCACCTTACATTCTGAAGCTCACATACGTGAAAAAGTGAATAAAGCAAATCAGATTATGGGTATGATATGATGTACGCTCATAGATCTGGATATTTCAACATTTAGATCCCTTTTTATGTCGATGGTCAGACCACACTTGCAATATGCACAGTCATTGTTGTCTCCTTATAAAAAAGAAAGATATACAGCCAGTATAAAATGTATTACGAAGAGCCTTAATACAAATACCAGTACTAAGAGATCTTACTTATCTGGAAAGATTGCGATTACTAGAGATACCGGATAAGCCGGATAAATGGGATAGGATAGGGGGATACCAACGATGGTTTATTGGCTGGTAAGGGAGACATGACTGAAGTGTACAAAATTTTGAACTATAAAAAGAACAAAGTGAACTTTCTTCTGGAGAGAAATATGGGGCCAACTCGTGGTATACATGAAGCTATGCAAGGAAAGAAGCAGAACCAAGCCAGCAAAGTAATAGAGGTAGCATGTGTGGCGTCCTTTGAAAAACAGCTACAAAAATATTGGGATAACCAACATATAATTTTGAAAAGTTTGTCACCACCCCAGACAGCAACCATAACAGTTTGAGCATTGATGAAACTATAGATCTGAACTTGAAGGCCTAACGGGCCTGCGTCAAGTACCTTCGTAAGGTAAGGTAAGATAATGTGATACGATTCAAATGAATACGAACAGAAGGATATTTTTCCAGATAACACAGATCCAGGGTTGACAGCTTGGTAAATACTTTCACACCCTTGTCCGGAAAATTAATGAAATTTATTTTAATATCAGGTTTGCTTTGGTTGAACTTTTTAGATAGTTAAAAAATTTGGTAAATATTTACTTTCACACTCCCATCCAGGAAAAATATGAAATTCATTGTAAAGTCAGGTTAATTTTGGTTAGCTTAGCTAGGTTACTTCGAGATCTTATAAGAAACTAAATTTGATAGTTGAAATTATTATTATAGTTGTTCAGAATATTTTTTCAATGTTTTATCAATTCACCGGTATGTGAAAGTAAACATTTACCAATGACTGTTTATGGAAATGACAATAAGTAACTAAATCCGGTGCATTTCATTAATGTTGAATAGTAATCTTTCTGTTAAGATGTACGAATTTGATGAACACATAATTATTTAAGGTATTTATGGCCTTCACTGATCTGTAATTCTGTTAATCCTCACATAATTACTAGATGAGCTAAAAACAGAGAAACATATTATGCTTCTCTGTTTTTAGCTCATTTAGTAATTATTTTGTTCTACCAACAAGCTACCCCCACAAGCGAAAGTCATCTTTATATATATATATATATATATATATATATATATATATATATATATATATATATATATATATATATATATATATATATATATATATATATATATATATATATATATATATATATATATATATATATATATATATATATATATATATAAAGTACACTCAATTGTTTGCACTAATAGTTTTCAAGAATTTGACACATCGTGATTCCCTTACTATCACTTCATTAGCCTGCTACTTCAGTTATAATATCAATAATCAGATTCAATGACACAAGAAACATGTTGGTATTTATTAATATTTCTTTTCATAGTCAAATTCTTCCTTAGGCTTACACTCATGTTTTTTTTTTTCTGGCGAATGATTAGCATTAAGTGCTGCTAAATATTTTCGTATTGGTTTTATCTTTCCCAATTCCCACAACTAAATGTTAGTTGTATTAAAAAAAAAATTTATATTCGTATTCAATCTCGTTTCGTCTTCTTTCAATGACTCGTAGTAGGAACAAACTTCTTCTTCTTCTTCTTCTTCTTCTTCTTATTATTATTATTATTATTATTATTATTATTATTATTATTATTATTATTATTATTATTATTATTAGAGTAGTTGTTACCGCTGCTTTCATCGATGACAATGTTGTAACGAAAAGATATCTGCTTTGCAAAAAGACACAATATATTAGTCCGGTAAGAAAGACCATGTTTTACAAGTGAAACTCATTTATTCACAGCAATTCAAGTACTACACAAGTCAATATTACTCCACTGGACAAAAATGGCAGTAGTGTATCTTTCATATGTTTATATAAAAATGCTGACATATAGTTTTGCACTAATTTTCCAATATAATAAGAGCTTATTTGGCCCTTTTTTGTAGGTCTGCAAGACACATGATGATTTAAATTATCAATATTTTTGCTCTCACATGCTGTATAGAAGTAATGACTGCTACATATTTACTGAACTTACCAAAGAAAAGATCCTGTAAAGGAGAGTAACCCCAGGATGCCCTAGTTTTATTCATATTCACAAGGCAAGTCACTTAAGCAAACCCAACATAATCTGACATGACCTAATATAACTTGACCTAACCTAAAATCTTACTTGGTTATTTAACTTTTCTTGGGACTCTGGTGACTACTCATCCTTACAAGATCCCAGAGAAGTGGGTGAACAGATTAACGCAGCAAGAAGTAAGTTGTAAACTTATCATCCATAATATATGAATGTTAATGCCCAAGTATCACTTTGTAATTGCAGCAATGCTGGCATGTCCATAGGTTAGGAATGGACAAGAATGATGTCAACCCCTAGGTTGCTAGAACAGTTTTTATAACTTGCAGCTTCACCACTCCACGCCAGGATTTTTGTTGTAGGGAATAACGTACATATTCCCATCTCACTCTTGATTTAGGGATCACTGAAGTACAAACTTTGTCAGTATATATCACTTGCTATCTGTTGGAGAAAATTAAGAATTTAGACTGTATTAAGGATCAGTTTTTGAGACAAATATGTCGACGCACATATATTAACACACGCACACACACACCATCACTACTTGATCTAGTAATCACAGATAACGTGTTGGATATTGAAAAAAATGAGTATGAACCACCAGTTGGAAAGAGTGACCACTGTGTGTTGTTGATGGAGTACATTATGGATATTCTGCTTGAGAGTAGAGGCACTGAGGACATGAGGAGGAACTATCCAAAAAGGAGATTACATCAAAATGAATGAGCTTTTTGCAGTTATTGACTGGAGAACCTTATTTTACAACAAATCTGTACAAGAAATGTACGACATCTTTTGTGAGAAATATGGGAAGATAGTAGATTGCTCCATACCTGTCACCAAAGTAGGTGTAATTCATGCCAGAGAGAAATGGTTCGATAATGAGTGTAAAAGAGCTAAGGAGTGGAGAGACAAATGCTGGAAAAGGTATAGGAGAAGAAAAAACATAAATGACTGGCAAACCTACAAAAGAGCAAGAAATTATTACCTAAGTAAACGCAGAGAGGCAGAGAAAGACTATGGAAGGGACATCACTAGGAAGGCTAAAGAAAATCCCAAACTTTTCCACAGCTTTATCAGAGGAAGACTGAAGGTAAAAGAACAAGTTTTAAGGCTTAAGAGAGCGGATGGAAGCATCACTGAGACGGATTAAGAGATCTGTACAGAATTGAACAAGGAGTTTCAGTCAGTATTTACAGTAAAAATACCCCACCCCCTCATATTGCAGAGATAGAAGCTCATGTGCCGGTATTAGAGAACATCAGCCTTTCAGCCACAGAGGTATGCAAAGCGCTGATGGAGTTAGATGTCCATAAAGCTACAGGTCCTGATGATATATCCCTCATGTACTTAAAAAATGCACAAAATCAATATCAGTGGCATTAAGTATCATATTTAAAAAGGGAAGGGGGGATACAGCTCTATCCTATAGACCAGTTTCCTTAACCAGCATAGTTTGCAAAGTTATGGAGAAACTACTAAGGAAACATATCTCTCTTCACTTGGAATCCTTCAACGTTTTGTCAGTGAGACAACATGGCTTCAGAGAAGATAGATCAACAGTAACAAACTTATTAGAATTTTATGATGAGGTAAGTCGAATCTTACAGGAAAGAGAGGGCTGGGCAGATTGCATATTCCTAGACTTCCAGAAAGTTTGACACTGTTCCATATGGGAGGCTTACTAGGAAGCTGCAAGCAATGGCTAGAATAGGTGGAAATGTCTGGGAATCCATAAAAACTTACTTAGAAGGAAGGGAACAGAGGGTTACAGTAAGACACTCAGTGTCTGAATGGAGAAGAGTTAGTAGTGGAGTTCCACAGGGTTTGGCTTTAGGACCACTTTTGTTCCTTGTATATGTAAATGACCTACCAGTGTCTGTAAATTCATTCATGAATATGTTTGCAGATGATGCAAAAATTGTGAAGAAAGTAAGAAACGAGAACAATGGTAGAGAACTTCAGAAAGATCTAAATAGTCTGCATGAATGGTCAGAAAAGTGGCTAATGAAATTCAATACTTCAAAATGTAAGATAATGAGAATGGTTACAAGTGCAAGAAGGCCCAAGCTTGACTACTTGGTGGCTGGAGTACAACTTCAAGAGACAGAAAATGACAGAGATCTAGGAGTAAACATACTGGCAGATTTATCTCCAGAAATACATATAAATGGCATAGTAAGGGCAGCATATGCTTTCTTAGCAAATGTAAGGTTAGCCTTCAGGCACATGGACAAGGAAATGTTCAGAAATATATATGTAACCTATGTGAGGCCAAAACTTGAATATGCAGCCCCCTTTTGGAATCCGCACTTGAAAAAGCACGTAGCTAAGCTTGAAAAAGTTCAAAGACATACAACGAAACTGGTGCCAGAAATTCGCAATCTCAGTTATGATGAGAGGCTGAGGGAATTAGACTTACCGTCACTCGAGGCTAGAAGATTGAGGGGGGATATGGTAACAGTCTTTAAATTCCTTCATGGTTATGATAGAGTGGATAGGGATCGATATTTTGATATGGCTGGCTCTAGAACTAGAGGTCATAGTTTGAAGCTTCGTAAGAAAACTTCTTTGCAGGATGTAAGGAAATACTTTTTCAGTGTAAGAGTAGTTGATAATTGGAATTGGCTAAGCGAGGAGGTAGTTAATGCTATCTCAATCCATAGTTTTAAGGACAGGTATGATAAGTATCACTAAGTATAAAATGGAACCGATCAGGAGACGGGAAGATACGAGCTTTGAGCTCTTTCCCGTATACACAATTAGGTAATCACAATTAGGTAATCACACTTATGTAGAGATATACTTATGAGAAAAATCCTAAATGACCTTCAAGAATTCAAAACAGTGTACAATAGACCATACAGAACACATAGGCTACGAGGTTAAATAAGGAAAGAAATGAAAAAGAGAAGGAAAATGTTTGTTTCAGAGTTCTTCCAGCAAAGGGGGGATAGAGAATATAATGATAGATCAGAGGATGGGGCCTCATTAAGATTGCTGTAGACAAATGCTGATGGGGTACCTGGTAAAGCAGTAGAATCAGAGGATAAGATTCACAACAGTAAGGATATAGTAGTGGTTACAGAGACTTAGTTAAGTAAGGACATAAACAGTTTTTCCTAAGGGCTTCAGAATATTAAGGGTTGAAAGATCTGAGAGGACTGGTGGAGTGATAGAACTGTTCATACGTGAAAGATTTCAGATTGAAGGAATAAACTTTTGAAAGCTATTGAAAGTGAGTTCAAGGAATTTTTTGTTGCTCGTTGTATATAACCCACCAAGGAACCAACATAGGCTAGAAATTTATGAGGAAAGTCACATAGGTACAATTGAAGTCATAAACTTAATTTTTAGCATTGCATAGGAGAGAAAATGTAGGATTTTGATTATGGGAGATTTTAATCATAGAGAGATTGGATGGATAAATCTTGACCCACACTGTGGGGAGGACTTATTTGGGGCAAGATTCCTAGATTGCATTCAAGGGAATTTTCTACACCATCATGTGCTGGAACCAACGAGGGACAGGGGTGGGGGGTAAGCCATTGCTGCTTGCTCTAGTATTTATAGATAATGTGTTGGATATTGAAAAAAAAAATGAGCATGAACCACCAACTGGAAAGAGCGACCACTGTGTTTTATTGATGAAGTATATAATCGAAGATCTATGCCTGAAAGTAGAGGCACTGAGGACATGAGGAGGAGTATTGGGTCCTAAGTCTATTAATATTACGTTAGGGTCAAATAATATATATAGTAAAAACTGAGGCTTTATTTTTGAAGTTGATATGAACAAAAACCAGCCACTCATCAAGGGATCAACAACAGACGAATCAAGTATAAGTACAAGAATAGCAAAACAATAGAATTAAACTCTATTTAATAGGAAATAAATACAAATAAGGAAGCAATCAGAATAAATAATAAGACACAATAATAAATAATTATAGCTCAACTCTCACAAGGAGCTATCCATAAGGATATTACATTAAAATTAATGTGTTTTTTGCAGTTATTGACTGGAGGACCGTATTTAGCAAACAAATCTGTGTGAGAAATGTACGACATCTTTTGTGAGGAATATGGGAAGATAGTAGAATGTTGCATACCTTCCACCAAAATAGGAGTTATTTATGCCGGAGAGAAATGGTTCAATAATAAGTATTAAAGAGCTAAGGAGTGGAGAGACAAATGCTTGAATAGATATAGTAGGAGAAAAAACATTAACCCCTTGCAGACTTATTAAAGACCAAGGAATTCTTACCTAAGTAAAAGCAGAGAGGCAAAGAGAGACTACGAAAGGGATATCACAAGGAAGGCTAAAGAAAACCTAATCTTTTCCACAGCTTTATCAGAGGAAAACTGAAAGTCAAAGAACAGGTTTTAAAGTTAAAAAAAAAGCGGATGGGAGCATCACCGAGACGGATGAAGAGATCTGCGAAGAACTGAACAAGGAATTTAAGTCGGTATTTACATCAGAAAATACCCCACCCCCTTATATTGCAGAGGTAGGAGCTCATGGCCTGCTATTAGAGAACATCATCTCTTCAGACACAAAAGCATGCAAAGAGCTCATGGAATTAGATAACCATAAAGCTACAGGTGATGATGATATATCCTCTTATGTGACTTAAGAAATGTGCTAAATCAATATCGGCGACACTAAGTATCATATGTGAAAAGTCGCTGGAATCAGGGGAGATTCCAAGATGTTAGAAACAAGCGAACGTGGTACCTATCTTCAAAAACGTAAGGAGAGATACAGCTCCAAACCATAGACCTGTTTCCTTGATCAGCATAGTTTGCAAAGTTATAGAGAAACTGCTAAGAAAACACATCTCACTTCACTTAGAATCCTTCAACTTTTTATCAGTGAAACAACATGGATTCAGAGAAGGTAGACCAACAGTAACAAACTTATTACAATTTTATGATGAGGTAAGCCGAATCTAACAGGAAGAGAGGGCTGGGCAGATTGCATATTTCTATACTTCCAGAAAGCATTTGACACGGTTCCCCACGGGAAACTTATTATGAAGCTGCAAGCAATGATGAGAATAGGTGGAAATGTCTTGGAATGGATAAAAACTTACTTAGAAGAAAGGGAACAGAGGATTAGAGTAAGACACTCAGTGTCTAAATGGAGAAGATTTAGTAGTTCCACAAGGTTCTGTTTTAGGGCCACTTTTGTTCCTTGTATATGTAAATGACCTACCAGAGTCTGTAAATTCATTTATGAATATTTGCAGATGATACAAAGATTGAGAAGAAAGTAAGAGACGAGTACAGTGATAGAGAACTTCAGAAAGACCTAAATAGTCTGCATGAGTGTTCAGACAAGTGGGTAATGAAATTCAATACTTCTAAATGCAAGGCAATGCGAATGGGTACAAGTGCAAGAACTCCCAATGTTGAATACTCAATGGCAGATCAGAGCCCCAAGAGACGGATAATGAGAGAGATCTAGGAGTATATATACTATCAGATTTGTCTCGAGAAATTCATATAAACTGTATAGTAAGGGCAGCATATACTTTCTTAGCAAATGTAAGGATAGACTTCAGGCATATGGACAAGGAAATGTCCAGAAATATATATAGCCTATGTGAGGCCAAAGCTTGAATATGCAACCCTATTTTGGAATCCACATTTGGAAAAACACATAGTTATGCTGGAAAAAGTTCAAAGACATGCCACGAGACTGGTGCCAGAAATAGGCAATCTCAGTTATGAGGAGAGGCTGAGGGAATTAGACGTACCATCACTCGAAGCTAAAGATTGAGGGGGGATATGATGACGGTTTTTAAATTCCTTCATGGTTATGACAGAGTGGATAGGTATCGATATTTTAATGTGGCTGGCACTAGAACTATAGGTCATAGTGTGAAGCTTCGTAAGAAACTTCTTTGCAGGATGTAAGGATGTACTTGTTAAGTGTAATAGTAGTTGATAATTGGAATTGGCTAAGCTAATGCTAACTCAATCCATAGTTTTAAGGACAAGTATGATAAGTATCAATAAGTACAAAATGGAGCTGACCAGGAGACGGGGAGTTAAGAGCTTGAGCTCTTTCCCGCAAGCACAATTAGGTAATTACGTACACATGCATGGGGCTTTTTCCCGTAAGCACAATAAGGTAATTACAATTAGGTGATTACACAAGCACAAACACCCCACCCCCTCAGATTGCAGATAGAAGCTCACTTCCCGGTATTAGAGAACATAAACCTTACAGCCACAGAGGTATGCAAAGTGCTGATGGAGTTAGATGTCCATAAAGCTACAGGTCCTGATGATATATCCAATCATGTACTTAAGAAATGCACAAACTCAATATCAGTGGCACTAAGTATCATATTTAAAAAGTCACTGGAATCAGGGGAGATTCTAAGATGCTGGAAACAAGCAAACGTGAT